>OX366524.1:565000-572500 GCA_947256265.1 Acronicta leporina
GAACATTATAAATAAAGAGACTGGAAGAGTTAAGAATCGGAACACAGACTACTGTCTTTGTATCAACAACAAGACAGTCGCAGATAATTCGGAAGTGGCCACCGTATTTGAAAATTTCTTTACTGATATTCCAGTCGAAACTACAAAATCTTTAAATTCATCACCAACAGCTGCTGAGTCTTTATTAATAGAAAATGTTAACATGTGCAATCTTGAATTTAATTTCGCTTATGTCGGTGTTAGAGATATTATCAAAACCTTTAACACACTTAATGTAAAGAAGACTGCTGACCTGTGGAGACACTCTGTACAAGTCTCGAAAACAATTATTAATATAGTCGTACCTGAGTTAGTTATAATATATAATAAAAGTGTAGAATGTGGTGTATTTCCGGACTTGATGAAAAGTAGTAAAATAATACCGTTGTTTAAATCGGGTAGCACGTCTGACCCCACAAATTTTCGACCTATTTCCGTGCTACCTACCTTTAGTAAAATATTTGAAAAGTTAATGCTTGATCAGCTGCTTAGTCATTTTAATAAAAACCAATTATTACATAAAAAGCAGTTTGGATTCACTAGGGGTCGCTCGACAACCGATGCCGGTGTCGAGCTTCTGGAACATATCTTTGATGCCTGGGAGGAGTCGCATGATGCTCTAGGTATTTTTTGCGACTTGTCTAAGGCTTTCGATTGCGTTTTTCATGAAACACTAGTCAGGAAATTACATCACTATGGAATAAGGAACATTGCTTTGGATCTTCTTACTTCGTTTTTGAGTAACAGGATTCAAAGAGTGGATGTTAACGGAGAAAGGTCCCCGGGGTCTATGGTCACCATGGGAGTTCCGCAAGGCTCAATTCTTGGCCCGTTTTTATTTCTTGTGTATATAAATGACTTACCTAGCCTAATAAAAGACAATCACGAAGTAGTGTTATTTGCAGATGACACATCACTTTTATTTAAACTGAAACGACAGCAGCCCATAACTGACAATGTAAATAACGCTGTTTCTAAAATAGTACACTGGTTTAATGTGAATAATTTACTTTTAAATGAAAAAAAGACTAAGTGTATTCGATTTATAACACCTAATGTTAAGCAAGTGAAAACCAGTGTGTTAGTAAATAGGAAAGAGTTGGATCTTGTGGATACCACGACGTTTTTAGGTATCACTTTAGATTCAAAGCTACAGTGGGGCCCACATATAAATAAGTTGGCGAAAAGGCTCAGTTCTGCAGCGTACGCGGTTTTTAAAATACGTCAGTTAACCGATGTAGATACGGCTAGACTAGTATATTTTAGTTATTTTCATAGTGTAATGTCGTACGGCATTTTGTTGTGGGGAAACGCTGCCGACATTCAAACTATTTTTGTGTTGCAGAAAAGGGCAATTCGCGCAATTTATAACCTTAGTTCTAGACATTCACTGAGGGATAAATTTAAAGAAATTGACATTATGACTGTCGCATCTCATTATATCTATGAAAACCTCATTTATGTAAAAAAGAATATTACACAATACTCTAGAAATTGCGATATTCATGATGTCAATACTAGAAACAAGAACAAGCTAATATTACCAATGACTAGGCTACAAAAAGTCAGTAATTCATTTAAGTGTCAAAGTATTCGTTTCTACAACAAAATCCCAAGCCACATTCAAAATTTAAGCATCAACAAATTTAAATCTCATATTAAAAATAGACTATGCAAAAAAGGTTTTTATAAAGTGATAGACTATTTGAACGATAAAAATGCTTGGGATTGAGCTGCTCTGATGAACCGGGCATTACTATGCTAGTCAGACACTGTGATATAATGACATTATTTTGATTATTGACATTATTTTGATCATTGACATTATTTTGATTATAAAGATTTTCTTATTATTAGTGAATAGAATTTTGACATTTATGAATTTTATTAATATTTTGTTGCGACATTACAATTTATACTGACATTTATTTTGACATCTAAGTTTTTTCTAGTCATTTTTCTTTTGTAAATGTGAGTACCATGTAGGCTTGATTTTATTATACCAGTTTTTATAGTCTGGAGGCTTTGAGAATTTCATACGACCTACACGAATGTCCTGCTGATCTGGTATTGTCGTGCGACGGGTCGTTGAGCTCCCTTAAATATGGTTGAGCTACACGATGACTGATGCATGCTTGCCGTCAGTTAGGACTGGTCTACTCAAAGCTGCTATGGTTCTTTCCTCAAAAGGCCATTTCAGACATTGCCCTGCATTGTCCCACTCACATTATTTGCATTATTTTATGTCTGGACTTTAAAAGAGACCATGATTCTCTGAGTTTGTTTCGGCGTTTCTTCTCAGAGGTCGTCAGTTAGGAAATGCCGAAGCCATCTAGCTATAAAAAAAACAAAACATTGACTTGTAAAAGTGTCTCTAATGATCTACTTACAGAAATAAATATCATTTCATCATTTCATTTCATTTCATTTCATTAATCAATCAATCAATCAATCAATCAATCAATCAATCAATCAATCAATCAATCAATCTATCAATCAATCAACCAATCAATCAATCAATCAATCAATCAATCAATCAATCAATCAATCAATCACCCACTCACTCACTCACTCACTCACTCACTCACTCACTCACTCACTCACTCACTCACTCACTCACTCACTCACTCACTCACTCACTCACTCACTCACTCACTCACTCACTCACTCACTCACTCACCCACTCACTCAATCAATCAATCAATCAATCAATCAATCACTCAATCACTCAATCAAACACTCACTCACTCAATCAATCAATCAATCAATCAATCACTCAATCAAACACTCACTCAATCAATCACTCAATCAATCACTCAATCAATCAATCACTCAATCGATCAATCACAATCTATCAATCAATCACTCAATCAATCACTCAATCAATCAATCAATCAATGATAAATGATATTTATTTCTGTAAATAAATCTTTTAAAGACACTTTTGCAGACAGTGTTTTTCATTTCTTTTAACTAGATAGCGCCGGCATTTCCTTACTGACGACGATGAAACACCGAAACATACTAAGAGAATCATGGTCTCTTTTAAAGTCCAGACAATAAGCAAGATAGTTGATATTACAAGCATAATATTATTAGATACTAGCTTCTGCCCGCGAGTTCGTCCGCGTAGCGTTATGATATATAGCCTATAGTCTTCCTCAATAAATGGGCTATCTATCATGCTTCGGCACGAATGGGCCGGCTCGACCGGAGTGATACCACGGCCTCACAGAAAACCGGCGTGAAACAACGCTTGCGTTGTGTTTCGCCGAGTGAGTTGAGGTTACCGGAGGCCCAAACCCTTTTAAAGGCGGGCAACGCACTTGCGACTCCTCTGGTGTTGCGGGTGTCCATGGGCGGCGGTTATCGTTTGCCCCCCTATCCCATAAAAAAAAAAATCTAACACTGAAAGAACTTTTCAAATCGGACCAGTAAGAAAGAAAGAAACCTACTCTATATCAATCTTGGCCACGAACCATGTACGCTAATAAAATTCGAAACGTTCGAAAGGTTCGAAACATCGGGAATTAAATATTTTCAATACAACGCGATAAAATCCGTAAAAAGTAGTTTCATTTCAATGTGTAATATTCGCGTAAGTGTCAGAAATCAGCATGCACGCTACATTAATTTATTGAGCAGTTTTTAATTGAGATTGTTGATGCAAAAATTAAATTTCAGGAGTGATCTAATGCGGTGGTATATTTGTCCTTGTATTTTAAAACAGGGCATAAAATTACCCTCTCTTATTTCCTTGCCACCGAAAGAGGTCATTTGGAAAATCCCGTTATATGCACGTATTGTATTTAAAAATTGTCTAGACTTGGGATGTTGCCTAGTTATAAGCGATTTGAGTGGTTCAGGGGGCTCCTGCAGAGGTTCCAACTTAACTTTTCCCGCTGAGCAACATAAACCTTTAGGCTCTTCTTTCCATTTTAATGCTTCACTATACATACATATATCTGTCATACGACCTATTGAAGCGTATTCCTTGTAATTTATATTGATAGTATAGCAAAAGCCACTCATACATTTTTCAGTCGACGGCTATGGTACCTCATCAACGCAATCGTAAACCGGAGACGCATCTTTTTTTGTTTCTGATGTTGTCATTCTTGTCAGCGCATGTCTAAGTAGATCTCCAGTCAGTGTTTCAGCTCGTTGCTCAGCACTTTCTTCACGGCGCACCTCATTGATTCTGTCGCGTTCAGTACGTGCATTATCCAATACCTGTTCGCGCATTCTCACATAATGTTCTCTGGCACTTTCGAGTCGGGATTCACGCTGCTTATCAGATTCTAGAGAACAGTTATGTGCGGGATGTGTACGATCCAAGGCTAAACGTATATCATGGACACTATTTATGTTTAAAAATGGAGATAACAAAGAGCCAGGAAACTTTAGGCCAGTATCCATCCTGCCTGTTCTTAGTAAGATTTTCGAAAAAATTATGCTTAATCAAATGTTGTTACACTTCAACGTAAATAAACTTTTTCATGATCAGCAATATGGCTTCACCAAAGGGCGCAATACAACCGACGCTGGAGTGACGCTTATAAGACACATTTTTGATGCTTGGGAAGGGTCACAGGATGCTGTGGGCATATTCTGTGACTTGTCCAAAGCTTTCGATTGCGTAGATCATGAAACTCTACTCCTTAAATTAGAATATTACGGATTTAAAAAAAAATCTATAAATCTAATAAAGTCGTATTTGCAGGATAGAATTCAGAAAGTTCAGATAAATGGGGTTAAATCATCTGGCTCGAAAGTAAAAATAGGCGTACCACAGGGCTCAATTTTAGGGCCGTTCTTGTTTTTGGTCTATATAAATGACCTACCTTATATGTGTCAGAAGGGATCTCAGATTGTGTTATTTGCTGATGATACTTCATTAATCTTTAAACTAGATAGACGCTTACCCAAAGTCGACGATATTAATAACGCTCTTCTCAAGGTGCATGAGTGGTTCACAGTTAATAACTTAGTATTAAATGGGCAGAAAACTAAATGCATAAAATTTACCTTGCCAAATGTAAACAGTGGAACTCATGACGTAATATTAAATAATGAGAAACTTGAATTCATTGAGGAAACTGTATTTCTAGGAATCAAACTTGACTCAAAACTTCAATGGGGTCCACACATTAGGACTCTAGCAGGACGCCTGAGTTCAGCTGCTTATGCAGTAAGAAAAATCAGGCTACTTACAGATGTAGAAACCGCGAGACTGGTCTATCATAGCTACTTCCACAGCATAATGTCTTATGGAATATTACTTTGGGGTCGCGCTGCAGACATTGAGTCAATTTTTATATTGCAAAAAAGAGCAATAAGAGCCATTTATAATTTGCGTAGTCGTGATTCTCTTAGACAACTTTTTAAAGAAATAAATATCATGACAGTGCCGTGTCAATATATTTATGAAAACATAATGTACGTTAGAAAAAATTTACACCTACATACGAAAAAATGTGAAGTACATGAGTATAATACGAGACATAAAATGAAATTAATGCAGCCACTGTTTCGTCTCGCTAAAGTCCATAGCTCTTTTATGGGGTACAGTGTCCGTTTCTATAACAAAATTCCAGAGTTAATCTTAAAACTCCCAGAAAATAAATTCAAAACATTTGTAAAGCGTACCTTGTGCAGGCAAGCTTATTACAAATTAGAGGATTATCTTGTAGATAAAAATGCCTGGAAAACTGCTGGTCCAGCTCCACAAGTTCATTAGTCACTTGATATGATATAATTTTTTACACATTCCTATCTATACCTACTTATCTATATTGTGCCATTGTTACTAATTTGTTATTACAATGCAAAAATTTGACATGCTTTGCAATTTTATACATTTTATCATATGACATGTAATATAATTATTGTTATTTATTATTTATATGATCATAAATTGTCTGTAAAATGTGAGTATCAGGTAGGCTATGATGTTGCATTTATTTATTACCTGTCGTTTAAACGTATATCAAGCCTGTTGGTTGCATAGTAGTCAGAGCATGTCATGCTCACTAAGAAGTCTTGCTGATGGTGGCGTTGTGTGTCGGGTCGTTTTATTCCCTACAACATGGTTGAGTCAGACGACGCTGACACACACGTCATGCTCGTGAACGGGCGCCGTCTGTCGGGACTGGTCGGCTCTTGACATGCTATGGTAATCACTTTTCTTTTTGGAAGGCAATTGATCGTAGTTTATTAATTCAATTGTTATCAGCACATCAAGCTGCATGTTTCTCACATTATAACAACTAAATTGTAAAATAAATCAATGTTATAATCTTTGTTGAAAGGAGTATCTATGGAGTTTCTTGCCGGTTCTTCTCCATAAGACCCACTATTTGGAACCGCGCACCTAGTTTTTGACATTTCAAAAGTACCTGTATTACTGGTTTATTTGAAATAAAACATTTGACTTTGACTTTGACTATCAGACTCCGTAGTTCTAGTAGCAGCTTGACGATCTCTCTGAGAGTTGAGGCGGGTCTGACGCTCTGGTGAATTTTCCATTGACCTGAAATTCGCGTCGTTGTTACGATCTGCAGTCAAACGGGCAGCGCGCTCTTCACTACTCTATGCGGCTCTCTCTGCACGTTGACGATTTCGTTGAAAGATGAGCCTCATCTCACGCGCTTGTGAGTTTTCCTCGGTCCTGGTATTATCTTGTCGCACACGATCTCTCGCCAACCGCGATTCATACTCACATCTTGTTTCTAAAGATCTAGTCAATGCTTGACGATTTCTTTGTATTACAAGGCGGTCCTGGTTTTGGGATTGACTTTCGTTACTCCTATGTAAACGCATTATTTTTGCGTTTCTTGAAATAGATGAAAGACCAGGTCTTTTCCTAAATGGCACGTTTGAGTATTGAACTGAAACTTAATTACCAACTTCCTTATAGAAACGGTACATATGCTAGTTTTTTATACTGTACAAATTCCTGTCATTATGTCATACTAAAGAACGTTCGATATTCAGCACACGACTTTGTATTAAAAAAAATAGGAAAATTGGATTGGTGTTCCAATTTATCTTTGATGCCTTAAGAACATAAATCTATTTTTGTAACTAAAGAATCATGGCAACATTCGTATATTAATAAATAAAATGTATACTGCGGACATTATTTTGATCATTATACATTCAACCTATCATTTAGTAAATGCTGTGTATTCAGAGAACCTCAACATCGCCATCTATCAAGCTAAAGAGTATTGTGACTCAAAACAAAACTATTAAACCATTCAAAACCTTTAAAAACCACGCCAGCCATTTTCATGATTATTACGTAAACTTATGTATATAACATAACATAATTACCATCACGCTTGTATTCCCCGCAGGGTTAGGCAGAGGCGTACTAATGTACACCCGCAGTTCGCTGGTATGTTTAGGTCCCATGTAATAGGGGGCGAGCCTATGGCCATTAACCGGGCACAAATT
>OX366524.1:2377500-2584985 GCA_947256265.1 Acronicta leporina
GCACAAAAGTTTTATAACAACAAACAAACAAACAACCGAAACAAGGCCTCGTGTAACTAAAATTAGATTTCGTAGCCGCTACAATATCGTAGCAAGTCACTACGATATTCGTAGCAAGTCGCTACGAATCCGAGCGTAGCAAAAGCCTAATTAGATTGCGCGTCTATGAAACTGAAATCAGAGGGAATCTGACGAATAAAGTCAACAGGCAATATAGCTTGACTTTGTTAATTCTGTACATTCGAGCTTTGTGTGTGATTTGCTTTGGTTTTTGCTGAGTACACGAGTTTTTAACCGACAAAACAAAAAAGGATCTCAATCAGTTTTTTTTTTTTTCAAAATGTATAATAGTGTTGCAGCTGGTAGTTTTTTACCAACGTAATGGAGGAAGTTCTCAATTTGACTGATATTACTGAGAGTGTGTGTGCAACATACACACACACTTGATCGGAGCTATTCTTGAGATACACCACAAAATAGAGTCAAAAAAGGTGAAGTTGGTATTTAAAAAAAGTATAAAAAACAAACTCTTTCCTGCCTGCCTGAAAAGCCTAAAGCAGATTTCACAGAGTTAACTGAGTGGGTACGAGTCTCCTGTCAGAATTAGAAGGATTAGGCTATAGTCCACCACGCTAGCCGAATGTGAGAAGGCAGACTTTACACGCTAACTTCTTCTTGAATTCTACTGAGATAATTACAACTAGAAAACTAATAAATCATAGTTTTTCACCAATATAATCATTACTCGCGGAACAATTCGCATTATTCAGAGGATCCGTGGAACGCGATAAATATTCTAATACTCGGTTAGCTTGCTACAAATTCGGTTACAGCTGAAATTTGTCATGCTAACGTGCAGGCCCCACCCAGGATTTACATACAAATGAATAGAATTATACATCTTTGCATAATATCTTCATGCAGATCGGAGTTGCATTGGATATTCTTGTTCATTTGAGTCAATTTGAGTGAACTTTCCAGTTTTTTTTTATTGGTGTCTCGGCCTTTAGGCTCTTTCGGAAAGGTTTTATGGCACATACATCTGATCAATAAGATCTATTGATCACTATTCAATAAATTTTAAAAAAGAACAAAATGTGTCAATAGGTTATTTCACTGGCTCATCATCATCATCATCATCATCTCAGCCAAAAGAAGTCCACTGCTGAACAAAGGCCTCCCCTAAAGACTTCCACAAGGACTGGTTGTATGTCGCCTGCATCCAACGACTCCTACTGGCTCATAGCTCACATTTTTTTTCTTTTTAAAAAGCTTACTCGCATTGTGGATCGCACATCACTAGTATTCTTGTTAACCCCTCGTGCTAAGCTAAATGATTGTGATACGAGTGTCTTTACGTCGGTAGTGTATATAATGGGTGGGTTTCGAACCGGCAACCTCATAATTGCAAGTCTGGCGCCCTAGCTATTAGGCTACCGCCGCTTTAGCCGGGTTAGCTTATTGCCAATATCCGGTCACAATTCCAGAACACCGATTTGTTACTAAGAATGTCACAGACAAACCCAATAACACTTTGGTTGTCCCAGAAATCGAACTAAGGACGCAGGCTTAGGAAGGACCACTAATGAGGCAGTCAGCAAACAGGTAACAATCAATATTGTCGTTATCAAAAATTACCGAGTATAGTATAGTATATACACTTTATTGCACACCAATAACACAATGTTTACAAAAATATAGAATGAACATAAATCTTTAATTAATGTACAAAGGGCGGTCTTATCGCGCAAGGCGATCTCTTCCAGACAACCTTTGGATGGACTGGAAGAAAAGAATCAGACAAACAGTGGGTAGTGTAGGTGTACTTAATTGTGAATAAAATATATATGAAAAGTATACATAACATAATATGTATATACTCAGCAAAAACAAGTAGGAGCTTCTTTTTTATACACCACAATTGGATTTTAATTGACCACAGTAGTAATTACTGTTTTAAAGTCCGTTCAATTACAGTGAGAGACTGGATAGATAAGGGAATTACCGATACGATAACATTTCTAGCTAAAATTGCTAGTAATTATAGTTTCATTTCTTGCAGTACTATAAAAAATTAACTAATAAAACCTGCAATTTGAGCTCACTGTATCGTTGCTAGATGATACACTTGCCTGTGTGGATAGTGGACCGAATTGGGTTACAAAATTAATATCTAAGTTCATTAGTCACTCTAAGGTAACTTAGCGAATATTTCATGTAGAGTAACACTTCTAATACAAAACCCCAAAAATGTTTATGGTAAGACTACATAAATCGTTTGGCTTAACTCTACCACAGTACTGTCAAAAATTAAGTAACAAAATCCGCAAAACGAGTTTAATTTTGGAGCTAGAACTATTTCCCAATTTGCTAAAACAAGTTAATTTTCTCTCTGGATATAAAAAAGAAAATAAATACTAAACGTACGTTTTGATTTCACGTTTGGTGTAGTTACTTACCTTTACCGTTGCACCGCGTGTCGTGGGTTCAATTCCCACATGAGGAAAACATTTATTGTGTGTCATAGATATCTGTTTTGAGTTAGCTCTAAGGACCAAAAACGAACAAGCCCTTTACCGAACCAAAAGACTAAAACAGTGCAACAGTTTAAAAAAATCCTTAAAAAACATAAGCGCAGAAATAACTTATAAAGATCACAGGGCGCTAGCAAATTTGCCCAGGAGACATTTTCATTATTCTACACAGAGTGTCACTTGATATATGAGTGCGTACGCAAAGGCGTCATCAAGACCTGTTTGAATAAGTCTAATACTGAGACAGTTTGCACGATCCAGTTATATGAGGAAGTGGCTAAGAAACGCCAAGGTATAAGTGACGCGCCACGAAGGACCATAAATAAAATAGTTGATAAAACATACACAGAAAGGGTATACAGTTCTTGATAATAAGTAATTATTACCTAGTGGTAACCTTAGAGACAGAGTTGAAGGAGAATGTGACTATTGTTTTTCCACCTAAAGTTTTCAAACCATAACAGACAAAATTGCTTGTTATACTCCGGGCAATCGTTTCATAAAGATATCCTATTCATATCAGAATATTTTGACATAATAACACCTAAATGTATTTCGGAGCTACCATCCTAATAACAAGGCATAAAAGGCGAGTAGCCATCTTTAAACCAAACGCGCCCCATAACGAATGGCCCGAATAATTTAATAATTCACTAGGCTGTTGGCTGAAAATATTACCAGCAATATCTTAAGCTCTATTATTATATTCATAGTGATTATTTTCCTCTGAACACGTGATTATGGACATACTCTTTATATTCGTGATATTTGACATAGCCATTGTTATTCTACGAACGCATGTGTTCATATTTTTACATGTAACACTTCCATACATTATGTATGAGGGAACTGATTAATTTTTGAAAGGAAATTTTTATTTTGGGGGTACGTGTTGATTATGATTCCTCGTTATTGGCAGATTGTACAATGTGTTGTTTATTCTATTAAAGGCAATTTTATTATTGGTTAATTTAAAAATGTAACATTTTCGTAAACCATGATAATATTAGGTTTATGCGGGGATCAAACCTACGATTCTTAGCGCAGTAGTCAATGATTCTACCCGTCGCGTCGTAGTCAAAAAATTTCTTCTGAGAAAAAAAAGCTTCCTATACTTTGACTTTATACAAAACTAAACATACTACATTTGGGCATGCATGAAAGAAAGAAATAAAATTGTCTCATTTTCACGTAGATATAATTTGAGTTTTGTAGGAGTTAGTCATGACGTTTCAACCCACCCTTTTAACGGGTGCAGGTAACTAAATCGGCACCCTATAAACTACTTTCATATTAAATTAGCTGCCTGGACAGACTTCATTCTGTTAAATTTATTTGTTAATTAGTTAGTTTTTCTTTATTATTATTTTTTAAAGTTTTATTGTTTTATTTTTTTAATTTTTAATGTTAAAATTTATCTGAATAATTAATTAATTTAATCAACTAATGTTATGTCCTCAATGCTATGTATAATGTGCTTATTTATTTTAAATTCTGTACTCAATTATTTGAACATGTGGTGTTAACCTATAATTAATTGTTACACTTGTTACTTAATATTTCTATTTAAATATGCATGTATTAGTGATAACAATTGTTGGTTGACCGAATAATAAATAAATTGATTAGCCATGCGTAGTAAAATAGAAAAAATAAATAAAGAATTTTAGATTAGGTACTGATTTTTCAAACCTTATTTTCGGTAGGCATAGATTAATACTTATATAGCCTTATCAACTTGAAGGCATTCCAAATCATTTCCAAATACAATTCTCAGGCGTAGCGACTGTTTTGTTTTGGTTGAAGTCAAATGTTTGATAGCTGGGGACAGATTTTTTCGGAAATCCGGCGGGGGCTGCCATTTCCATTTTTGTTTTAAACTTAACTAAAAATGTAGTATAAAAATGTTATGTGTCATGTAGAGTAAATGCAGCCCCTGGCGAATTTTTCTGTACCTAACTGAATATGTGTAGGCACTCATTTAGTCAGGGGATTAAAAAATATAATTAAGGCCCACTTGCACAAACTTCTTAAATGTGTTTAAATTGTATTTAAATACAAAATTTGTATTAAGAAGTTGGTGCAAATGGCCCTAAATCTTTTACAGTTAAATTCATCGTGGGGTTCTCAATATTTTTAATTTTGAGTTTTATTATTTACCAGCTTCCGCCCGCTACTTCGTCCGCGTGGAATACTTAGTCTTAGCGTGATGATATATAGCCTATAGCCTTCTTCAATAAATAGACTATCTAACACTGAAAGATTTTTTTAAAATGCACCTTTTGTTCCTGAGATTAGCGCGTTCAAGCAAACAAACAAACTCTTCAGCTTTATATAATAGTATAGATAATTGTTCATGTAACACTTTTACTTTTATCAGAATCCCGTCGAAGTAAACGATAATCGATTCCGTCAAGAATCGAATGTTCAGAGAATCGATTCTCGCTGCGTTCATCAATCCCATTTGGTCGTCTTTGTGGGAATTTAATAAAGAGACCGCGCGTCAATTGTTTGCTTTAACTCAATTTATGAAAAGAATCGATATGAATAATTTATCCGAATGGAACCCCTACTTGAATCCATCCGTCACTTCGAAAGTATTAAAATAACATTTGCATAAAATTCTTTGAGTTTTAAGAAGTTTGGAATTCCAAGTTATCGTCGGGAAAACGGAAAAAAATGAGTTTAATGTTTTTCTCGTGAATTGTCTATGTTATTTTTTTTAATTCGAGCGATTTTGTAGAATCAATACAATATCGCCCTTATCTCAATTTAAAATAGAGTTAAATATTATATACAGAAGAACGTAACGACGATAGTTATGAGTCAATGATTACTTGCATTCTATTTTCAACTCTCTCTGAGTACAACAGGGATATTGTTTTGTTTATCTACACAAATTAATTGCCTGATTCTAGCGTGGTTTGGCCTCAAATATGGTTAATTGTCCTGGTCAAGTTTCTAAATAATTATCAATAGCATCTCGGATTTGTAGCCGGTAAATGGAAATAGGTTCGTCCCCTATTACGTGGGTCTGAAATATACCAGCGAACTTTGGGTGTACATTAATACACCTCTGCCTAAACATACGGGTAAATATGATTGTATGAATAATTATATTGCCCAAGAAACCATTTCCACCAAAATCCAGAATATTATATTACAATTCAAATATGAGTCCGATGGGAACTCCACCATTTGTGTAGTTATAAATTTATTAAAAGCAAATAAGTCAAATTAAGTGCTCTGTATCACTACCAATTAGTCCGACCGCTGGGGTATTTTATATACGTATGTTATATACTTATTATGAATCAGACTATATGATTTTACTAGTGACCCACTCGTGGTTTCACCCTCGTTCCCCGTTAATAAGCGTCATAGCGTTATAATGAAAATCCATTCAGTAATTTTTGAGTTTAACAAACTGTTAAGCAGACAGACACGGCTAGCTTATATACATATATGTTATATGTAAAGGATATCTCGATTAAATATTTATATAACATAGGTAATATACGTACCTACTATCTTGCTACAACAATTTTATCTTTGTAATTTTTATTAGTTTGTGTATTTGTATTTAATAAATAATTAATTACCTATAATTTACAATTTTAAAAACTTGAATGCAGTTCGAAAGTTTGCTTTCAAATCTTTCGGAAAGTCGGGAGGAAAATTATTAAGTAAACTAGCTTTTGCCCGCGGCTTCGCTTACATGAAGCTATAGTAGAATTAATAAAAATGAATCCCAAAAATAATTTACTCTAAAACCAACTGTGATGCTCCCTTCCTGTATACAGACCTACTGTATACATCAGAAAGGTCAAGGTGTATCTCAGGATCCGTTCAATTAATTGTGATCAGAAGTTCACCAGTTTTTAAGTTAGAGCAGAACAAAATTAAAATCTATTCAGTAGTTTTTGCACCAACCCATAACAAACAGATAAATAGACAAGAATTTTGACGTCACATTTTTGGGTTCAGAGACGTTTATATACTCCCACCCCCCAATCACATTTGTTTTTTTATTTCTTCAATGTATGTAAGAGATTGAAGACACATGATTCTGAAAAAAAAGCAGAGATGTGTGCCTTCGATACATGTTTAAAACCTAGGTATGAGATTTGTCAGTCTATGGAATCTTTTTTTATTACTACTTTATATTGTAGTATCATGAATCATCTTCATACCAAACTGAACCATAACATTATATGATTAAGAATGAAATAAAAGTAAACACAGACGTCTCTTAAAGCCTTTTCATCATGGTTATGTTTATCATTTAGACCACAAACATTGAATCATTAGTGCATAAACAGAGATGTATTGGTCACAGTTGTTTCAATAATGAGGACAGTGCTGGCTGGCAAACGAAACAATAGATACTTTGAATTAAATGTCCGCTCCGACTGACGGCTACTGATTGGAGCGGGCGGTAGTGAAAACTAGCGCATTCCAAGTTCAAATTTCCCTCGAACACTAAAATGGAGTTAAACTGGGGGGTTTAAAATCTCTACGGTTATAAAAATACTGTGTCTGTACATTGGAGATCTATGAAACACTGTACGGAGACTCACACATATATATTTATAGATATACTATCAATCACATGGGTCCTAAACATACCTACTGGTAAAATTTCGATGTATTAAAATTAACTGCCCACACTAGGATTTTCTCGTGTATTGTGGGTGCTTTTACAAAATCAACTTCTCACAAAACAAACACCCACACCTGGAACAACTATCTGTAGGTCATAAAAATATTTGCTACGTGTGGAGATCGAACCCACAACACGTGGCGCAGAAGCTGATTGCTCAGCCGCTACGCTTAACATGTCGTCACATTAGTACACCTCACTTTCCTATGGTATAGTACTGTAGAGACCGCTCCAAGAAGGCGACAATATTACGGGTTGACTGGCTGGTTAAAGAATAAACAATCAGTTTGAAATTTTATATTTGATTTAGAATTGTCTAGTCTGCGAGTCTTAACAGACTCACTTGGATGTGTTAGGGCTTCGCCCCGCAATAAATTATAAAGTTGAACTGCATAACTTTTTTTAATTGTTTAGTAAAGCTCGGTACCTCGACAGTACCTACAGCCGGCTATTTTAGCCAACTTCACGACAAACCGCGTATTACACCTCTACCTAACTCCTCGGTGAATACAAGCGTGATACATATAATTACAGACTCACTTCAGTAGAAAAACTTTACTTTACTTTAATGATAATATTGAAGCAAACATAATTATAAACAACAGAGAATTTGAAGTTGTTTAACTGTCATTAACATTTATTTACATTACTGCGTATGGTTGCATGCCTGAATTCGATTCCCAGACTGAGTTAAGTGTTATTGGGTTCCCTATCAAATTCTCGGTAACAGCTCGGAGTTTGGATATAGTTTCGGTTAAGGGCAATAGGCTTATGTCATTATTGCGTAAGTACAAATATGTGTACCTACCTAAAATTGATTCCTAAACGCAACAAATCGTAATGGGTTTTCTTTTTTGTGTCCGGTTAATTAGGCTAGTCTAACTGGGACATAACGGAAAGCAAGCGTGATGGCATATTAATTTCATGGTAGGCTAGTAATTAAGTTAAATAAAGACTCCATGTTTAGCGCAGTTTTCAAAGTGGTCCCCTCGAATCGTTGCTCCGTGCGGTTCGATTCATACTCAACGCAATTATTTTGTACCAAAATCTAACACTTACGCGAATATACTTCATCATCATCATACCAGCCAATTGAAATCCACTCGGAACAAAGGCCTCGCCAAAGACGTCCACAAGGACCAGTTATATGCCGCCTGTATCCAACGACTCCCAGCAACCTTCACTAGGTCGTCCGTCCAACCAGTTGATGGTCATCGCTAGCATACAACATCCACTGCTGAACGTAGACCTCCCAGAATAATATTATCATCCCCTATGGGCCAATCGACCGTGTCCTCGGCTTAACGCATCCAACCTCCACCAGCAATCTTCCGCAATTCATCCCTCAATCTTTCCGGATAGCGCCCTACGCTACGTTTGAGGAGTAGTTTTCTCCACTCGAGAAGTCGTCTACAAAAAGTCTACATCTATACAAATAAATAAAGTTGGAGTGTCTGTTAGTTATATTTAAATAACCGTTTTGTACTAAGTGCGTTTGGACACACACACGGAACATATACCAAAACATTTTTTTTACAACTTTTGTCCGTCTGTCTGTTTGTTCCGGCTAATCTCTGAAATGGCTGGACCGATTTTGACGGGACTTTCACTGGCGCGTAGCTGATGTAACAAGGAGTAATATATGCTACTTTTTTTAAATACCACGCGGATACGGTCGCGAGCAAAAGCTTGTAAAAAATATACATGTCCACATTGCCGCCTAGCTGAACAAAATCCAAGTTTGTAATGCAAAATTCATTGCTGTATACATCTTTTGATGCTTTACATGATATATCGTTAGTAATACCAACAGTCAAAAGTAAATTTACGAACAAGATTGTATGTAAAACATGCATTGAATGTGTTTTCCTAAAGTATCAAAGATTGTTTTGTTGGGTATACATACTCGTATATAAACAATCTTTTCTGTTATTTATTACACTGCAGTGTGTTAGATTTCAATGTTATACGATAATAGCTTCTGCCCGTCTTCGTCTCCGGACTTCGTCCGCGTAGCGTGATGATATATAGCCTATAGTCTCCTCAATAAATGGGCTATCTAACACTGAAAGATTTTTTCAAATCGGACCAGTAGTTCCTGAGATTAGCACGTTCAAGCAAACAAACAAACAAACTCTTCAGCTTTATATATGAGTATATATAGATGTTAAGAAAACCCTATACTATCCTTGATGATATTTTATTGAGATCTAATTTAATTTAGGTATTATAATTATTTTCAGATCACAAGTAAAAAAAACTCTATATAATTCAGTAAAGTGAAAAAACTTAAACGAGATTACAGTTGCAATCGCCACTGAGTTTCAAACATACTAAGGCTGTTCGGTGGGGTTTTCACTTTTAAGCACGAGAACTGTGTCATAAATATTAGGATCAAAGATCAATAATAAAAAAAAAAACATGATACAATAAAACTCCTAGCGTATAAGAAAACATATCAAGATTATGAGCTTATTTATTTTTTAAAGCAAGAACGAACCTACTTTTTTATGTAAACAGTGACCCATGTTTAAATAAATCCACTGATCGGAGATAGAGTGGGAAATTTACGTCATCGCTACCGAATACCGATATTCTTTACGTAAATTACGATAAAATTACGATAAAAAAAAATTTTTTAGGCGCGTAGTAGTTCCAACATAAAGGGAAACTCGGACGATTTTGTTCTTTCATTGTGTAAATATAAAGTTGAAAGCCGTGTGGCATTAGCTGTTAAATATTTTAACATTAATACTTTTTGGATTCATACGTCATTCCACTTTGTTTTAGTGGATTATTTGATTTTCTTGACCGTAAGAGTAGTTTAATATGTGTATTGAATCACTACATATTATATTGACTCACTTTTGGAACCGGGCAACTAGTTTTGACAATAGTATCTACCTATTTTAGTGGTCTGGTCTAATTGAAATAAGCCATTTAGACACATTTTAATTTTGACATTATTTGAAACATCTTTTTATCTTCCTTCGCTAACTTAAATAAATCAGAGTAAAAAGTACAAGCAACTGTGATAATACTGAACAAATTAATTAAGAGTGGCAGAGAGGGTAATTGAAAGGATAACGTCGCTAAGCCATATTAGCAAGAACGATTTATTTAAAAAAGAAATATAAGACTGTTAAGTATTAGTCTAGCAGTTATCCTACGTTCAAGTCGTAGGTTGAACGAAGTTTTACTGGTTTTGACCGTGAAATACTACGCGTATGCCCAAGCATGGCTTAACTATGGCATTATACTATGGGGAAGTAGCACAGATTCACCTAACATTTTTACCTTACAAAAAAAGCTAGTCAGAATAATTACAAACATAGAACAAACAGACAGCTGCAAACCACTTTTTCAAAAACATAAAATACTAACGGTCACATGTCTTTACATTCTCGAAATATGCAAATCTGTCCGAAAGCACCCAGAATTTTATAACACCCGTGAAGAAATACAAACTAAATACACGTTAAGACACAAAAATACATTAAACTTACCAACATCCCAACTTAAGATACACTCGTCCAGCCCTTTGGTTATGTCCATAAAAATTTATAATAACTTACCCAAAGCCATCAAAGAGGAACTTAAATACAACACATTTACTAATAAATTAAAACACTTCCTGATTACTAAATGCTATTATACAACATCCGAATTTTTTGACGATAAATCACTTAAAAAATAAAAATTTACACAGCTTCCTTACTTCCTTCCTTCCCTATATAAAGACATTATTAAAAACCTAGCCTTATTGTAACTACCAAAGAAAATGAATAAAATCACGATGCAATATAATACCATACTAAATATAATATAAGTAATAATTAATAAAAAATATAAGTATATAAATGAAAACTAAACATAATTTAATAAATAAATACAATTAAACGTTATAAATAAATACAATTAAATGATAATAAATAAATACAATTATAAATATAACAAGTAAATTCACTTATGAATGTTACAAATAAATACAAAATTTGTGTTATAAATGAGTTAGAAATGAGATGATAAGAATATAAACACCGTAAATATAATATTTTAATATATATTTTTTAATGGGCAATCAATTTGCAAATGATGTTAAACCCTCTTCTTCTCTCCTAATTTTGCTGTGCCCCACAGGGTCCATAATGATCTAAGTTATCTATAGTCCACCTTTATAAAACATTATGGAATGCAATAAAGAATTGAGTTGAAATATTCTGTAACAGCCTTTCCAGCACAAATCCAAGGGATCCTATGCTCAGCTATGCCGCCAGCGTTCGCCGTAGTTCGCCAGCATCTATAAGTCCTATGTAGGACCGCCCCCTATGGGCGGTCCTATTGCCATTAAGTGGGCATAAATATAGATTTGTGGCTGTACATTAGTACACCTCTCTTTAGAATACAGGCGTGATGTCTTTAACAATATCTCATTCTTTTTCTGCTCTATAACTCTTTCTCCGAGCTTTTTCCCAACTAGGTTGGTGTCGGCTTCCAGTCTACCCAGATGCGGCTGAATTTTCATTTTACACGAAGCGACTGCCATCAGATCCCCGCAATCCAATTTCTGGGCAATACCGATATTCGGAGGGTAGACTGGTTGTCAGGCTTTTTTGGGCTTCTGACTACCACTAACAATTGTCAAAGATGTTCGTATGACAACCGGCACTGACTTTACGTACTCTCCAATGCACGCTGACCGCGGTGACCACAGCTTAACCTTGCTGATCAGTTGATCAGCTTAGCCACGAGCCCCTCTGCCTATCATAACTATTGAGAACAAATAAAGGTAGTCAGTTAAACCCCGCCATTTTAAAATTCCAATTTTCCAACTCAATCCGTGACTATTGCGAACGTTTCCGCAATCATTGACGGTACACGAATTATACCGAGGTACACGTCATAAGCTGAAGCGGTTACGGAAGAAAACAATTATTAACGGTTAATGCATCTACCACAATCTGTCTCTGTATCACCCTATGGTGAGCATTAAGTCCGCCTTTGTACAATGTGCATAAAGGATTAAATAAATAAAAGCATAATTCGGCTAGTAGTATGTAGTTAGTATATATTTTAGGGGGTGGAGGGGCAAACGAGCAGGTGGGTCACCAGATGGTAAGCGATTACCGCCGCCCATGGACACCCGTAGCACCAGAGGAGTCCATGTGTTGCCCTCCTTTTAAAAGGGTTTGGGACTCCGGTACCTTCACTCACTCGGCGAAACACAACGTAAGTGTTGTTTAACGCCGGTTTTCTGTGGGTCGTGGTATCACTCCGGTCGAGCCGGCACAATCTATCTATCAATCGGTATATACCTGTTTCATTCCTTTAGTGTTTAGTTATCTTCACATTTATTTGTTCTTCAGGCATAATACACTTCTCATCACACCATTATCCTTAATTATTGTAATTTTTCACTTTGCATCATCAACGTACGATTTTATAGTCTCAAACTGTCCACGCGCTCCATCAGTCATCGTGCTGTGTGCAAGCTGTCCTCGTGCTCCGCCGTCTACGGGCAACCCTTAAGCTCCATCATAGTCTAAAAATCATCTCACGTCCACCACCCATCTTTTTTAATAAATCATATTATTTTCTGTTTTTTAATCTTTTATCTGTCGCTTCACGACTGGTGATAGGATTTCTTGGGGTAAGATGATAAAATAATATTGTTTCATAAAGTAAATCTAGCTAAACCTTCTTCATAACTCATTTATATATGGGCTAGAAGACTGTACTTACTGTCGTTAAGATCAGCTATAGACAGTACAAAACTCATAACTTAATCCACTCATACTATGTGACATGCGTGCGCACTGAAGCCGAGAGCCGCCTTTGTCCGGCGCTAACCAGTAATAGCTGGTAATAACTGGCTATAACCGGTTATAATTACTTAATAGCTCGATGTATGGCTTTTGATCGGTAGGCGTGAAATGTTTAAGTTATTTATGCATATTTGCAGATACTTAAAACGTTGTTGGTAGCGTAAGGTTTTTACACAGTCTTGTAGTTTCGGAAGTCGGTGCATTCGATTTGGTCGGATCTTTTATTTTCGCCAGCAACTTCGAAATCGGCCTCCTTTTAATAATATCGACTTCGTTCCCACTTAGATATTAACTTTCACTGTCCGCACATCCTGTGATCGCACTGTTGTACTTCAAGAATATAATAACACTTATTTTAAAAGTGTCCATAGAGTTGCTTTCCGGATTCTTCTCCATAGGATCAACTTCATGGAACCGTGCGAGTAGAATCAAAGACGTTTCATAAACGCTTGTAAAAAAAAGCTTATTTGAAAAAAAATGTAGGTACTTAAACTTCCGAAACTATGTACTATTTATTTATGTTTTTAAAGGCGGTTTTACTTAACAGCTAATTTATTTCAGCATTTTGAGAGGGGAGTAGAATTTAACTTAATTCGACGACATTCTAGCTCACCCAGTCGGTACGTGTTATTGTCGTTTTCCTCTATATTTATTATCAGATCTTCACTAAATTCAAATAGGTTCACTTCGGGCATACTCTTTTTAATAAAAAAAAACCCTTATAAAAAACTGAGAACCTCCTCCTTTTTGAAGTCGGTTAATAATGATGTACCTCGTATCCTTGTAAAATAACGTCAGAGCTAGTTATAAAATAGATCGCAGCTTTGATATAACTATCTTTCAAGATACCTCAAGGTCTTCAATATGCTTTGTATATCAAGTATATGCATAGTACCTATTTTTGCACTTTGTACAATGCATGAATATTTTAAATCGGAAACATGCATTTTCTCTACTCAGTCGCGATATATTACATCGCTCTGGGCGCTATCTGCTTTACTCCTATTCTCTAGGATATACCAGCTTAAGTATAATTATATGTATATACAGCGGTCCAATATTTTTTACATACCTTATGGTGTACTTAAATACGACATAAGTTCCGCAAAAATCAGTATTTTATAAAATACTAGCTTCTGCCCGTGACTTCGTCCGCGTAGCGTGATGATAATTATATAGCCTATAGCCTTCCTCAATAAATTGTCTATCTAACACTGAAAGAATTTTTCAAATCGGTTCAGTAGTTCCTGAGATTAGCGCGTTCAAGCAAACAAACAAACAAACAAACTCTTCAGCTTTATATTAGTAAGTAAGTAAGTATAGATTATAATTATTAATTTAGTGCATACAAATTCTCTAATTTAATCACGTAAGCTACTCTAGATTATAAGTTGCTAGTTTCTTTTTATTTTTTTATTTACTAGCAATCTGGCAGCAAGTTGGGAGGGGAGGGGCATTGTTGTCGGCGAAAAAAGATTAACAAATCTTCGTTTCGCTGACGACATTGTCCTTTTCTCTTCTACTGCAGCAGAACTTGGCTCTATGATCACAGAATTACACCAGGCAAGCCTCGAGGTCGGACTGAAGATGAACATGTCAAAGACCAAACTCATGACGAATAGCGCGAAACTTAGGTTAGAAGTCGGTGGCGAGGAGATTGAGTACGTCCATGAGTACCTTTATCTGGGCCAACTAGTCTCTTTCCAGGCGAGACAAACTAAAGAAGTTGCAAGACGCACCGAGAACGCCTGGAAAAGCTATTGGTCCATGAAGGATCTCATGAAAGGGAACCTCCCACTTACTCTAAAAAGAAAACTCATGGATGTATGTATTCTCCCCATCCTCACCTACGGTGCACAAACTTGGTCTTTGACAAAACATCAGAAGTCCGCCCTTGGGGTATGCCAGCGAGCCATGGAGCGCAGTATGATGGGAGTCAAATTAACAGACCGCATCAAAAATAGCGTACTGCGCTCCAAAACCCAGATTGCCGACATAGGCCAAAAAGCTGCTAGCTTAAAATGGAACTGGGCTGGTCACGTCTGCCGCATGTCAAACGAGTTGTGGGCCAAACAAGTTACCGAGTGGGTTCCCCAAAACGGTAGGCGACAACGCGGCAGACCTAGACGGAGATGGCGGGATGAGCTTGACTTCTTCTGGAAGGATTGGCCCAAAATAGCGTTGCGCCGTGACGAATGGAAAGAGGGAAGGGAGGCCTTTGCCCTGCAGTGGGACGACAATGGCTGAATAATAATAATAAATAATAATAATGTGGGTCGCACATTACTAGCATTCTTGTTAACCCCTCGTGCTAAGCTAAATGCTTGTGTTACGAGTGGGTTCACGTCGGTAGTGCAATGGGTGAGTTTCGAACCGGCAACCACATGATCGCAAGTCCGACGCCCTAGCCATTAGGCTACCGCCGCTTAAAAGTTAAGTTTATAGTAATTGGACCATCCTATATAAATACGTATGGTTTAAGAGATTTGATCCAGTTTATTGCAAAATGCAATGTATTTTATCGCTTCAAAAAGGTCAGTAACTGGCTTTCTATAAAAACTACCACAAGTTAATGGGTCAAAGATTCTATGCTATAACAGAAATCACTGACTAATACTTACTCACTTACTGCTTTACGTACAGAACAATACATGCGTTTATATGCGCATGTACGAATAAAAATCTATATCTATCTATACTAATATATAAAGCTGAAGAGTTTGTTTGTTTGTTTGTTTGCTTGAACGCGCTAATCTCAGGAACTACTGGTCCGATTTGAAAAATTCTTTCAGTGTTAGATAGCCCATTTATTGAGGAAGGCTATAGGCTATATATCATCACGCTACGCGGACGAAGTCGCGGGCAGAAGCTAGTTATAAATAAAATCCCTCACTTATTTTATACTAGCTCCCGCCCGCGACTTCGTCTGCGTGGAATAGTTACTTAGTCTTAGCGTGATGATATCCTGTAGGCTTTCTCAATAAATGGACTATCTAACACTGAAACATTTTTTCAAATCAGACCAGACAGAGACAGATTAGCGCGTTCAAGCGAACAAACAAACTCTTCAGCTTTATATATTAGTAAAGTAATAAAGTAATATAGATAGTACTAGTGGCCCGCCCCGGCTTCGCATAGGTGGACAAATCCTTATCTTTTTTCAAAATATTCTATAGCCTACTTATGTTAACCTGGAATAATGTAGCACTAGAATGGTGAATGAATTTTTGATACCGGCTCAGTAGTTTTTGAATTTATTCGTTACATACTTACAAACATACCTACTTCAAAATCTTTCCACTTTATAATATTTATAGATTTGTATAGTTTATAGCGATAGTCAAAGTTTAAACTTAATTCCAGTTAAGAGTTTGAAATAGCCAGCATTGAACGAAGAGGGTTGGATTGAAATTGTAGAACATATTTCACTCAAACTAGGGTGTAACGTCGACTCTGAATGTAATTTGCAGTAACTTTGATACGGGTTTAAATTATTTTCATAGCAATCAATCAACGAAGTAAGAGGCTGAGAACACACGCACACAATCATAAACGCCTGTGTATGTGTGTACCTATGTATATATACAGACACGAGCACAGATTATGTATACACTTGGCAAAATTCAAAAGCAAGATTTTCTTTTTTTATAGGGGGGCAAACGAGCAGACGGATCACCTGATGGAAAGCGATTACCGCCGCCCATATTATAGCGTTTTTTTTTTTAAAAGCTTACCAGCAATGTGGGTCTCACATTACTAGTATTCTTGTTAACCCCTCGTGCTAAGCTAATGCTACTAAGCTAAATGATTACCCGAAATACCAGAGGCGTCGCAAGTGCGTTGCCCGCCTTTTAAAAGGGTTGGGGCCTCCGGTATCCTCACTCACTCGGCGAAACACAACGTAAGAGTTTCTTAGAAATTATTGAACTTTTATGGTATCTTGGAAACAATATTTTAACGATATTAGTATTATATTGAAGTTGGCAATCATCATTTCATTTAAAAATTCGCTTTTGAATTATAGTAGTACCATATTTATGCTTGTGACTGTATATACTAAAAAAATCCCATGCATGCTTCGTAATTCTTTGGTGTATCATACTACCAAACTAGGATTTTCTCATGAGATATTCCAGGTATCATGGCCATGGGTGTGTATAAATCATTTGTGCTGCACAAGCATTCTTTATTTGACAATGGCAACATTATAGGCGACAAAATTAATAAAAAAATATCCTAGGCATCTATGTTGCTGTAGCTGTAGCTGTAGCTCCCAGTCCCAGCAATCGTTGCTCCCAGCAATACCGATATCCGGAGGATAAATTGTTGGGCTTCTAACGAACACTGATGATTGTATGAGCTTGTATCTAGATAATATGTTAAGAATGATCACCAATCCATACATTGACCGCGGCGAGCGCAGCTTAACCTTGCAGATCACAAGTTAGCCGCCACGACAATTTTTTTTTTTTTAGTTTTAAAAAACGTTGCCCCATACTAGGATTTTCTCCTGTATCGTGGGTGCGTTTACAAACACAAATTCTCACATACACAAACACCCAGACCCGGAACAACTACCTGTAGATTTTTTTTTTTAAAGCTTACTAGCAATGCGGGTCGCACATTACTAGTATTCTTGTTAACCCCTCGTGCTAAGCTAGATTGCTTGTGTTACGAGTGGGTTCACGTCAGTAGTGCAATGGGTGGGGTTCGAACCGGCAACCACATGATCGATTTTAGATTTTAGCTTTTAGATTTTAGCAATTAGATCATATAAATATTTGCTCCGTGTGGGGATCGAACCAACAACACGTATCGCAGAAGCCAATTACTCAGCCGCTACGCCAAACGTGTCGTCAAATTGACTAAAATTTTCACTGAAAGAAGATAACTCAACCACAAAACAGCCTTTTCAGACGCCATCAAGCAACATAATATCATAAATAATCAAGTGTAACCCTAATTAAGATTCCAACCTTTATCATATCTCCAAGTCTCTTAAATTTCATTGTCTAACTAATCCAGTTATTTATAAGCTGTGTTTACGTGTGTGTTATCAAATGAGTAAGGTGACGGCAAATACGCTGAGCCTCTGAATATGTAAGGACTTTCATATAGTCGGGTTTGCTGTGTATTGGTCAATAGTACAAAAATATTTTTATAAATTCGCAAACTTAGAACTTAAGTTAACTGCCTCATTAGCCAAGTGGTTCTGAGCGCGACTGCTACGCTAGAGGTCCTGGGTTCGATTCCCAGGTCGAGCAAAGTATTATTAGGTTTCTCTATGATTTTCCCAGTAGCAGATCGATGTTAGAAATTTGTGCCCGGTTAATAGCAATAGGCTCGCCCCCTATTACATGGGACTTCAACATACCGGCGAACTGTGGGTGTACATTAGTAGGTACGCCTCTGCCTAACCCTTCGGGGAATACAGGCGTGATGGTATGTTATGAACTTAGAACTTTGAGTCCTCTTGAGAGTAATTTTTAAATAATAATAATAGCTAGAATTAAATTTGGACTGCCTCAATAGCCAAGTGGTCCTGACCGCGACTGCTACGCTAGAGGTCCTGGGTTCGATTCCCAGGTCGAGCAAAGTGTTATTGGGTTTTTCTATGAAATTCCCAGTAGCAGCTTGGAGTTAGGAATTTGTGCCCGGTTAATGGCAATAGGCTCGCCCCCTATTACATGGGACCTAAACATACCGGCGAACTGTGGGTGTACAATAGTGTACGCCTCTGCCTAACCCTTCGGGGAATACAGGCGTGATGGTATGTTATGTTATTAAATTTGGACTTTAAGGCCCACTTGCACCAACTTCTTAAATATATTTGAATTGTATTTAAACACAATTTTTCATAATAAATTTATGTTTAAATACGATTTAAATATATTTAAGAAGTTGGTGCAAGCCTAAATCGCATGACGTGACGTCACTGCCTTACTTTTCTACGTAGGTATACTAAGCAAGACACTGACATGACAAAAATAGCCGGTAGTCTTGAAAAATTAGATAATGACTTAGGGCCACTTGCACCAACTTTTTAAATGTGTTTAAATTATATTTAAACACAATTATTCATACAAATTTTGTGTTTAAATACAATTTAAATACATTTAAAAGTTGGTGCAAGTGGGCCTTACTCTTTGAGAAATTGCTGTTCATTTTATAATTTTCAAAATATTTTTATATTCTAGTCACCACAGAAGTGCTTACTGGTAAGATATAATAATCTGCCTGCCTTACCATACCTAACATGTAAAACTGGCTCTAAACAGGTTTGCATTTTGTGTGTCAAATTATATGTGTGCTTGAAATGCGAGCTCCAGTTAGACCCTGTATGACCTTTTGCCCCAATATCCATATTAAATACATAACATAACATAACATACCATAACGCCTGTATTCCCCGAAGGGTAAGGCCGAGGCATACTAATGTACACCCGCAGTTCGCCGGTGTGTTTAGGTCCGATGTAATAGGGGCGAGCCTATTGCCATTAACCGGGCACAAATTCCTAACTCCGAGCTGCTACTGGGAATTTCATAGAAAGACCCAACAACACTTTGCTCGACCTGGGAATCGAACACAGGACCTCTAGCGTAGCAGTCGCGCTCAGGAGCACTTGGCTAATGAGGCAGTTAAATAAGTAGGTCCATATTAAATAAGTAGGTCAAAAACTCATACAAGGTCAGGCTATATGTATATAAAATAATATAGAATTGAATTAATTAATTAGGCTTAGCTATCGAATTAGGTTTCCAAAACCTGTAATGATAGTTTAAGAGTTTTAAATAAATAAATAAATTAACTAAATAATTTAAGTATATGTCACAGTGGCCAATTCGCTATGACGTCACTGCTTAACCCACATATTTTCACACACTTCCGCATTACAAACAGAACGCAATTTTCACATTTTGTGGCGTCCCCTTTTTGTCGGAAACTTAAAATAACTGAATGTCGTTACCCGAGCACTTATTCGTCGGTCATTGTTTATTTTGAATAGCTCTTTATTACATTACTTTACGTTTATTTTTTTATTATGCTATCTTTACAGAAGGTGCCTTATTCACAGTGAGTAGATAATACGAAACTAATTTAATGTAATGGAAAATTATGCGAAATATTGAGCTGTAAGCCACATATGGCACGAATGGGCTGGCTCGACTGGAGTGATACCACGTCATCATAGAAAAACATTGTGTTTCGCTGCTTGAGTAAGGATACCGGAGGCCCAACCCCTTTTACAAGGCGGGCAATGCACTTGTGACTCCTCTAGTGTTGCGGGTGTGCTTGAAAGGGCGAGTCTTGGTCTCACACTTATATACGAGTACGTGCGTATGCCCAACACGCGTACCACCTACTGGGGCCATTGTCTGGTCGGGCGACGGACTCACCAAGTCAACCACCCGCAGGCCATAGAAGCGGAAGGTCTAGCTGTCTGTGCCCTCCTACGTCCGGTGCGTCTACTGCAGATTGAGACAGAAGTGCATAGGTATTTTTTCTCTCCTTCTTCGGTAAAAGGCGGGCAACGCACTAACGACTCCTCTGGTGTTACAGGTGTCTATGGGCAGCGGTAATCGCTTACCATCAGGTGATCCGTCTGGTCGTCTTTCCCATAAAAAAAGCGTCTGGAGCTCTTCAAAGGGCGAGGCTTGGTCTCGCACTTACATACGTGCGTGTACCCAACACGAGTACCACCTACTGGGGCCATTGTCTGGTCGGGTGGTGGACTCCCCAAGCCAACCACCCGCAGGCCAAAGCTCATAGAGGCCGAAGGTCTGTCTGTGCCTTCCTGAGCCTGGTGCGTCTACTACTACTAGATTAGGAGAGAAGAAGACAATCCTCTCTGCCTCTCCGCTGCTTCTTTTGCAAGCCGTGGACATTTATTTACAGGTTCCTTCAGCTGGTTGCATCAAACTTCACATGAGAACGCAGAGCCGCAGCATTGAGCTTAAAACCTGTTTTCTACAGTAGGTGTATTTCTAGCATGGCATCCCCAAACAACAGCTCCAAAACAGCTAGTTTCAAATAAAATTGCTACCTACTCATTATCTCTGGTCTCCGAACTCCCTCCACCCCTCCGAGTGAATTCCGTCACGCTTTCTTCCGAGCGAGGTAGATAAAAAGGGTTACCATCTGCCCTGTTAGATTTTGATAATGAAAATAAAAAATATTTTTAGGTATAGATAAACTTCTACTTCTAAAGACTAATTATCAGATTTTTCCTTGAACTTTTATACCTGTCAGTCTATCTATTCTAATAAAACAATACCACAGACGATACAATACTATGTACAAGATACAATAGTAGCGAATAGCGATCAGACTGAAAGATTTCATGTAATTGTTTTCTTAGAATAACTTTCTATAGTCTTTGTTTAAAATAACTATCGATACTTTTAATTGTGATTCTCGTTAGAGAATCGAAAGCTTTTATTTACTGCGTGATTTGTTTTCTTTCATTTGTGATTTAGTTTTGTTATAATGGAGTTTAGATTTCTTAGTGACTGTTTCTATTTAAAAAGTTTTTTAAACATGCAAACCTGCTATGGTCCAGATTTGATTTATAATTATTATGGTTCCCAGGACAAGCGAAGCGTTATTGACATTTCTATCAAATTCTCACTAGCAGCTTGGAGTTTAAATTTGGCGTTTGAGTTTGAATTTGGATAGGGTCGCCCCTATCAAATGGAACCTAAACATAACGTCAAACGGTAGGTATACATCACTACACCTCTGTCTGGTCCTTTAGGGAATACATGAGTAATGGTATGTTACATCATAGAAATTCTAAAAAGGTTTTTTTTTTTCAAAAAAATAGTTTAAAAAAGTCAGCCAACCCGCATTAAGCTAGCGTGGTGGACTATAGCCTAATCCCTCTCATTGTGAGAAGAGACCCGTGCCCAGCAGTGGGACATATAATGGGTTGATTATGTAATAAAACTGCTTCTTTCGAACTCAGATTATATCAACATAGGCAGAAAATAAATAAATAAAAAAAGTAATACTACGACAATGTTGGTTACAATGTCGAATGTAAAGAAAAAGAGTACAAAACTATTACCATTTAAACTGAACATACTCCAACCGGTAGCTCATTACCTTTTAATGTGGTAACAACCTTCATCTTTAACTACAAATGTCAGTAACAACAGCAATCATATCGATTTCTCAAGTTCATAGTAAAGCATAGTATTGAAACGTTTCTGTCAATTCTAAAACATCCATGACATCACGCCTGTATTCCCCGAAGGGTTAGGCAGCGCCGGTATGTTTAGGTGAAATAGGGGGCGACCTTATTTACATTAACCGGGTTAAAATACCAATCTCAGACCTAAAAAACCCAATAAAACTTTGCTCTACCTGGGAATCTGACCCAGGACCACAAGATTATTGAAACAGTTTCAATACCTACTACAAATAAAAAAAAATGTATGTATGTAATTGTAAATGTAATTTTTTACTGGATTCTGCTCCACAGGATCCACTTTTTGGAACCGTGTAATTAGAGTCTTATCATTTTATAATTGCTTATAACAGCTTATCCATACATGAACATATAAAATAAAGTCAGGTTAGTAACGCCATTTATAACTTAAGAACGACTTGATCCATTTTTATGATCTTTTTTTTTAAAGCTTACTAGCAATGTGGATCGCACATTACTAGTATTCTTGTTAACCCCTCGTGCTAAGCTTAAATGTGTTAGGAGTAGGTTCGGTAGTGTAATGGGTGGGTTTCGAACCGGCAACCACATGATCAAAAGTCCGATCCCCTAGCCATTAGGCTATCGCCGCCTTAATTCCCATAATTGACCGGGTTATCGGTTACCGGTGATGATGACCTGGTTATCTCCACCTCGAATAGAAGAATAACTAAAACATCGAAAGGGCCCCCGACACTCTATCCCATTTTTTTCCCAACGAGCAGACGGATCACCTGATGGTAAGCGATAACCTCCGCCTATGGACTCCCGCAATGCCAGAAGAGTCGCAAGTGCATTGCCCGCCTTTCAAAAGGGTTTGGGCCTCCGGTATCCTCACTCACTCGGCGAAAAACAACATAAGTGTTGTTTCACGTCGGTTTTCTGTGAGGCCGAAGTGTCACTCCGGTCGAGACAGCCCATTCGTTCCGAAGCATGGTTCTCTCACAATGTGAGCCAGTACTGCAATCGGGTTCTAGGTTCTTTTTTTATTTTCAGGGCACGACATCGTTTGCCGACCGCACTAGATTTAAAAAAAACGTTTGATCTTGAAATTTCGGCGATAGAGACGAGATGGTATTTTTAAAATAACATAAATCTATTTTAAATCTCCATCGATAAATTGTTTAACGCAACAAGGCATCCATTTTTCTTCTAACCCTAAAATAATGTGACTGACACTTTAACCCTTTCAATGGCAACAAGTGCTTGTTAGATACTAATTAACTTAAGCTTAAATTAATGAAGCTAGACATAAATCGGATTTGGGTAAAATTGAACCTTAATGCAAAATCACCTTGTGATGTCTGATTAACAAAGACCGTGTATCGAAAATTCACAGTTTGGCTAAATATATTTTTTATGAGATTTTTATGGTAAAAAGAGCAGGCGGATCACCTGATGGTAAGCGATTATCTCCGCCCATGGACACCCGCAACACCAGAGCAGATGCAAGTGCGTTGCCCACCTTTTAAAACGGTTTGGGCCTCCGGTATCCTCACTCACTCAGCGGAACACAACGTTAGTGTTATTTCACGCTGGTTTTCTGTGAGGCCGTGGTATCACTCCGGTCGAGCCGGCCCATTCGTACCGAAGGATGGCTCTCCCACAATTTGTATAGATTTTTGGGATCCATTTTTAATCCTGATATACATCTTCACGTGAGCGAAGCCGCTGGCAAAAGCTAGTTCATATAATAATAATAAACGACTACACGATCTATATATTGATTGGTCAAATTTCATTAAAAACCCGTTCCAAATTGTTGCGGTTTGTTCAAATGCACTATTCGCTCATAAACTGACATTAGTTTCAAATCATTCTGAACGTTTAAATAAATCCGAGTGTTCGTTTAAATTCCTGTCTCTTTGACAGTATAACTTCTATACATCCAGTATTGAATTGTACTGCAAATTCGGTTCGTGTTTCACTTTGATTTGACCACTTAGTGACGCAGGCGTTAGACAAGGCGGGGTGTGATCTCCAGCAGACTTGCTTATATCACCCCGGTTTTATTGCTTTAGGATGAGCAAAAATACGCACAGAATTTTAGATCGGATATTTTAAGAGATGCTTTGTTTCGAGATTTCAATGCCACGATGATTTTAGAGGTCACAGACTGCTAGTTCAATGGCCATGTCGATCAGTGTGGGATTTTTATGATCTTCTTATTATTCCCATATTTATAAATCGATTTGGGACATTATGTTTTGTGTGGAAGAATATACTACCGAGGTGGTCCCATTCAATTCATGGTGAAGATCTGATCACAAATTTATAAAAAAAAATACATTAACACGTACTAAATAAATGAAAACGTCGTCGAGGTACTTAAAACAGATTCTACTCGTCACACAAAATGTTGAAATAAAATACTGTCCCACTGCTGGGCACGGGTCTCATCTCACAATGAGAGGGATTAGGCTATAGTCCACCACGCTAGCCTAATGCGGGTTGGCAGACTTCACACGCTGTCGAGAAAATCTCTAAGGCATGCAAGTTTCCTCACGATGTTTGCCTTGGATTTGAACTCGAGATATTCAAAATGTTTTCAAAAAATTGGATCCAATTCACTGACTCATTAGACAAAATTTTAATTTCCCCAAGCGTGACTACTAGGTATACTAAAGGTCCTGGGTTCGATTCCGAGGTCGAGAAAATAGTTATTGAAATTCTCATCGAAGATTAGTGCCCAGTTAATTTATTTATTTTATTTTATTTTATTCTCTTAAGAAGGCTTACAGACTAATAACATTTATACATAAGCAATATAGAAAAAAACGTTGCTAATAATAAGCCTCCACCGATAAATTAAGAAAAAGAAATCGTTTATACATTACACAATATACCTCAATTTACCATTAGTTGTATACTTGCATATTCTTATATAATGACATATGACTAAAATATACATAGAGATCAACATATTATATTAATGGCAATAAACTCGCCCCTATTCCGTCAGAGCTAACCATACTGACGAACTGTGGGAGTTTATAAGTACACTTCTGCCTTACCTCACAGGGAATATAAGCGTGATGGTGTGTAATTGGGTGAGTATATTATTAAGGTAAACACTTTATAGCACACAACTATGGTAACTACTTTGCGTTAAGTGGGACCACTAACTCACATATTATCTACCATAAAATAAACATTCGTTAACTGAATTCGGCGCTGCGGCAATAATGTGCGACGGTACAAATTTTTGCTATACCATCCTAGCACTTTTCCCAACTATATTAGAGTCATTTTTGTATATTAACATTTATTTCTGCTATGACCGTGTGTATGATAAAAATCATGATGATTGACCAGATTGATTTTCTTTTCTTTTTATTCTCATGCTTACGCAGCTGGTACGCAAGTACGCTAATTTTATTATTGCGTTGTTTTATGTATCTTATGTACTTGAAAAAAAAACTTTATATAATGTAATGCTTAGGATATATAGTCAAAGAATGCTTATATAAATATCTACTTATAAGTAGATATTTACATTCTTTGTCGATCATTCTTCACAAGCATTATTTGTCAGTGACAAGATTAAATTTAAAAAAGTATCGTCTAAACGATAACGTAACATCAAATGTAATTTTAAAAAAGAACAACAGCGTACGCGAGTGCAGTACCCACTGTGAAAAAAAAGGACTCGCGAGACTGGTCCAGTGACGGATTCAACAGTTTTGCGCGCGCCTCAACCCACCCCCTCAGTACACTCAGTGCTGCCGGCCCGCACGCACGTCCCAACTCTAGCTCATCTTCACCGATGTTCTAAATTCAAGAAAAAAACGCGCGTCGCATATTCGAAAATTAAAATTCAACGGATTTTTTTTATAAATATTTTTAAGTGTCGTGTGCCAGTGTTTGCTCATATAATGTGGCATATTTCCGAAGTGGGGTAGCAGAAATGTCATCGCTCCGATGATAAAATGATTGAAGAAATCAGGATTTGATCGTGTTACTGCCAGGTACTGTGCTAACATTTTTATTATCTTTCATTTTTATTATAATTAAGTACAGAATTATAATTATTGTTAAAATAAAGAATTTTATATTCCCGAGATAAAATTATTTGAGTCATACTTCTTAATGAGTCTAATGTTATAAAGACAATCCTCATAGCATCAAGGATCACATTACATAATTATTCATTACTTATATTTAATTTACTACACTGCATAAGTATCTAAAAATGTTACCAAATTAAACTTATACTTTATCATTTAAAAAATCACTACCAAATAATTGACGGTACTAAAACAATGTTTCAACATAATGTAATTTACCCTTTTTGTATGAAAACCTCATTTGTAAATGTGTTTGGCCTCATCAAGCTATCTTCAGTAAGTTATGTGACACTTATAAGGGGTGAAATAATGTTGTGAATATGTCCTTACAACAGCGTAAATTGGCTGCGCGCTACTCCGTATAAAATAATCATTATGAACGGAGATAAAACGTGGCACAAATGACAATATTAAGACTTCTTTTTTCAAATAAGTACCGGTACTTACTATTTATACTGGTACCTACCTTTAAGTAGGTATTGAGTTCGATTTTCAAAATATCATAATGCATTTTTTTCATTATTTCCTGGTACCTACCTACAAGTCTACCTACAAGTTGATATTGCATTCTATTTTCAAAATATCTTAATTCAATATATATTTTTATACTTTTATTTACTTGATAGTGACAATTATTTACGGCAATACAAGAAACATTTTCGGATCGTATTAAAAAAAAAATGTAAGATTGACAGTTTTACTGGGCGTATAAGTTTAAAAAATTGATTGATAATTGGGAAAGGGTAAAATACAGAACGAATGTAAATATATTTGACTATCTATCCCTAGATAGTCAAAGGTAAATATAGATAGCTTTGCCCTGAAACGAGTTATATAAAATAATATATTATATTTTAAATAACTTGTTTAAGTATATAAATCGCTCGCGGTTTCAGCCGCGTTGCACTGTTGCTAAATTTTACGTTTAGTAGCCAGAAACCTTCCTCGTGAATTATTTTATATATTGGTGAAAACCGCATGAAAATACGATCAGTGATTTTTAGTTTATCACGAACAAACAGACTGACATACAGACTTTTGCTGTGCTTTCATCGTCGGCGTCATCACGCCGAAAAGTTAGGCAGAGGCGTACTAGTGTACACCTCCACCACATTGCCATCAAATACCAACGGGCACAAATCCCAAACTCCGAGCTGCAACTGAGCAGTGCAACTCTACCCGGGAATCGAACCCAGGATCTGTGTCGTTGCAGTCGCCCTTGGGACCACGAGACGATTATAGCGGAGGCATTACCAAAATGATATACTAGCTATATTAGTAAATTACTTCTCCACCTGTGCCTATACCTTTGCGAAATACAGTCGTAATGGTAGCAGATAAAGAAATATTGACACTAAAGTTCCTCTCAAAACATAATTTTTTCATTGTCTGTCGCACACGTCTAGTAAATAAATAATTTCAATGTTTACCCTTAGTCTCTGAGGGAAACTTGAACAAATATGATCAGTCAGTTTTCGTCCAACGTACCTCGTGAAGTTGATGGAAAACATTCTGTGTTAGACGTCTGTTCCACACAAGAAGCGACGCATGTCAGCAATTTGTATATTTGTGAAGACTTCAAATAAATAAGGAGGTTCTTCCTTCATCTATCTATGTATGTATGTATTTTTTTATGAATGTTCACTGATAGAGCAAAGATAGCCTAGTGATATGACCATGAGCCACACATATGATATGGAATACCAAGTCAAAGGTCACGAATTTGAATCCAAGGCACGCACCTCTGATATTTCGAAGTCATGTTTTTTTTTATGATAGCAATGTGGATCGCAGTTTGGTTCCAACCGGCAACCACATGATTGCAAGTCCTGCTTATTAATCGTTAATTATCACGCGCTTAAACGGTGAAGGAAAATATCGTGAGGAAACCTGCATGCCTGAGAGATTTTCTTGACGGCGTGTGAAGTCTGCAAACCCGCATAAGGCCAGCGTGTTGGACTGTAGCGTAATCCCTCGCCTTATGAGAGGAGACCCGTGCCCAGCTGTGGGACAATGTAATGGGTTGATTATGTTATGTTCACCGGTACCAACTGCCAAGATTCTTTTTTTATATATGAAAGAGTATATGTACTCCCGAGGTGGTCCCATTAAAATTTTGTGAAGATTTGATCACAAAATGACAAAACTACGCATTGTCGAAGTACGTCAAATTCTACTCGCTACTCAAAATTTTGAATTACTATTTTCTACTTTCTTTTTTTTAAAGTTGGTGGCGAAAACAAAATGATCCGACCAAATCGAATGCACCGACTTCCGAAACAGTTTCGCGTATAAAATTATGTCTTTGATTTGAAGGCGGTTTGACTTTTCGTTAAAAAGTATTTTATTGAAATAAAACAAGTACGGATTAAATTGCGTTATATTAGCAACTAGCTTTTGCCCGCGGCTTCGCTCACATGAAGCTATATTAGGAGAAAAATGGAAAAACCAACATTGATGATTTCTTCTTTGTATGGGTCTGTACATCAGAGAGGTCAAGCTGTATCTCAGGATTCGTTCAATTAATTGAGATAAGAAGTACACCAGTTTTTAAGTTGGAGTATATACTGTCTAATAGTGATAATAAAATTTAAATATATTCAGTAGTTTTTGCGCCAGCCCGTAACAAACAGACAAACGGACAAGAATTTTAAAAATCACATTTTTGGGTTCGGAGACGTTTATAATACCACCCACTTGTTTTTTTTAAATATCTTCAATGTACAGACACATCTTTTTCACAATTTATATATAAAAGTAGAGAAGAGAAATCAAATCCCGACGTTTCGGACCCTTTCACGGCCATACCATGGACGCTGTAAAGGGATCGAAACGATATTTTCGGGTTTTATTTCAATATGTCTATCTAATATTCAAGTACCTAAGCTTCAGAAATCAGTAGGTATTTTAATAATAAATTAAATACCAGTCAACGCTTTGTTTGACAATTCGAAACTCTGTTATTATTAAGGATAGATACCTACTGATAACTTTACAAATGAGTATACCTTTTCAAATAATATGTAGAGATACTAAATAAACAAACTAGTTCAACATTTCATAAAGCTAACAATTTCTATAGCAAATACAAAATTTTCATAATATACATACCGTCACGCCTGTATTCCCCGAAGGGTTAGGCAGAGGCGTACTAATGAACACCCACAGTTCGCCGGTAAGTTTAGGTCCCATGTAATAGGGGGCGAGCCTATTGCCATTAACCGGGGCTTCAATTCCTAACTCTGAGCTGCTACTGGGAATTTTATAGAAAAACCCAATAACACTGCTCGACCTGGGAATCGAACCCAGGACCTCTAGCGTAGCAGTCGCGCTCAGGACCACTTGGCTAATGAGGCAGTTCATAATATATTTTGTTCAATATCCAATTGGAACGTCCCAACTGTCGGTAATTACACGAAGTTTCAATACCCTGAATAATTGATTTTAAAATAGCATAGCAACAATAGGTACCTACTATACTTGTTTTTCATGAAATATATATTTTGATTTACAAAATTATGTTCTGAAACAATTTTACATTTTGATTATAAGTATGATGAAAATCATAGAACAAAAGAAATATGATTCGTGGTACATTGTAGGTATTTGTGGAATATTTAGATTTTATGTATTTTTTTTTATGGGATAGAGGAGCAAACCAGCGTACGGATCACCTGATGGTAAGCGATAACCGCCGCCCATGGACACCCGCAACACCAGAGGAGTCACAAGTGCGTTGCCCGCCTTTTAAAAGGGTTTGGGCCTCCGGTAACCTCCCTGACTCGGCGAAACACAACGCAAGAGTTGCTTCACGCCGGTTTTCTGTGAGGCCGTGGTATCACTCCGGTCGAGCCGGCCCATTCGTGCCGAAGCATGGCTCTCCCCGTACCATACTATCAAGCTGTACTTTCTGAATTATTAGACAGAGATATCACGATCGGCTGGTATAAAATCTTATAGTACGATCGCTTCTGGAGCCAATAAGCGGCAGTAGCCTAATGGCTAGGGCTTCGGACTTGCGATCATTCGGTTGCCGGTTTGAAACCCACCCATTGCACTACCGACGTGAACCCACTCGTAACACAAGCATTTAGCTTAGCACGAGGGGTTAACAAGAATACCAGTAATGTGTGACCCACATTGCTAGTAAGCTTTTATGTTTAAAAAAAAAGTAGAGTGCATAAATTATTGAAAAAATAAATACTTAAATACGTTGCAGGTTCTATGAATAGGGAACCCATTAATTGAGTTTTCAGAAAAACCTAATTAAACTTTGCTCGACCTGGGAATCGAACCCAAGACCTCTAGCGTAGCATTCACACTTAGGTCCACTAAATTAATGAGCCAGTTAATTAACACTGATGATAGCATTTTTAATGTTAAAATTTCATAACGTTCTTAAACAGACCCTCAGAATGGGGTCGCTAATAATTATTTAGTCAGTAAGGGTAATTTAGTCAACTTTCAAGGGCGGTTTGCCGTGTAATTATGATCCTTTTAATTAACATAGTAATCGTTAATAACAAGTCTGGAGTGCCTTCTAGTTAGGAAGCTTCTTCAGTGAGTTTTGCGTGACTAATATATAGAATTTGAGGATTCAAACCTGCGTTATCTAGTTCAATACACCAGACGCTATGGCCAACTAAGCAATCATGCCAGTCCCAACCGCCAGGTCGAAATTTGCTAAATCACATTCTGAATTCACGTCTTTGAGGTGACGTCGACGGTAACGGACGCTGAACCAGAAGACGCAGTTTCGAATCCTGCCCGCAGTCAATTTTTTTTCTTCTCCAAAATAACCAATGATTCGTTTCAATCATGAAATTTGTACTCTTTGAAGTCGTTCAATAAAATAACTTTATAAACTTTGCATGGAAAATGCAAAAAAAATTACAAAAAGATATGAAATATTGCTTATAACATACCATCACGCCTGTATTCCAGGGTTAGGTTAAGGGTTAGGCCGAGCCTATTGCCACTGACCGGGCACAAATTCCAAACTCCGAGCTGCTACTGAGAATTTCATAGAAAAACCCAATAACACTTTGCTCGACCTGGGAATCGAACCCAGGACCTCTAGCGTAGAAGTCGCACTTGAGACCACTAGACTAACGAGGCAGTGAAATATTGCTTTTAATTTTGTTAAATGGGAGACGATGTCCCAAATGCAATTATTACGTTTACAATATTGAGTAATTTGTATGATGTAACCAACTAAATAGGTTTTATCACCTCTGACATTGAACCAACCCAGGGACTCAAAGAATACAAACGAAAACCTTTCATATAATACGAATGTCTATTCAACAAAGGAGGTTGAAATCGGTCCCGATTTATTTCAAAAGTATTAAATATTATTCTTAGAGTGGTATTTTAATAGTCAGGTCATATTTTTATCGAAGGAATATAAATTTGTCGAGATCTTTTGTGAAAATCTCGTAAAAATGGTAAAATTATCCAACGGTAACATTACAGTTTGGTCGTTATCTATCTATACTCTATACTTTTATATAAAGCTGAAGAGTTTGTTTGTTTGCTTGAACGCGCTAATCTAAGGAACTACTGGTCCGATTTAAAAAAATCTTTCAGTGTTAGATAGCCCATTTATTGAAGAAGGCTACAGGCTATATATCATCACGCTAAGACTAAGTTACTATTCCACCCGTACGAAGTCGCGGGCGGAAGCTAGTACTCTTATATAATTATACTCTTATATAATTACTAGCTTCTGCCCGCGACTTTGTCCGCGTAGCGGGATGATATATAGCCTATAGCCTTCCTCAATAAATGGGCTTTCTAACACTGAAAGAATTTTTCAAATCGGACCAGTAGTTCCTGAGATTAGCGCGTTCAAGCAAACAAACAAACAAACTCTTCAGCTTTATATATTAGTATAGATTTATAAAGAAGAAGAATATAAAAAGCTAGTTATCTAGCTTCTGCTCGCGACTTCGTCTGCGTGGAATAGTTACTTGGTCTTAGTCTTCCTCAATAAATGGACTATCTAACACTGAAAGAATATTTCAAATCGGACCAGTAGTTCCTGAGATTAGCGCGTAAACAAACAAACAAACTCTTCAGCTTTATAATATTTGTATAGATCGTCACACCTATATCTATCTGCAAGGGTGAGACAGAGGCATGCCTTATGTGCAGCCAAAGTTTGCTGTCATGTTTGTCAGTGTAATAAGGGGCGACCCTGGTGCCGTTATTTCATGAAAAATCCTAATAACAGTTTGCTCTATCGGGGAATCGAACCCAAGAACAATCGTTATTTTACGGAATGGGGCTTAAAAATTGATTACTGAAAAAGTATGGTTCAAAAGGTTGTAAAGTGTGTTAGACGTACTAGACCAGTGAACTATGGCCTTCTCTCTCTCTCTCATTATTTGAAAAGAAAGAAGCAGGGAACACAATAATTATAATCATGTGTCTGAAGAAACAAAGGCACACAAAACATTATCGTGTGCCTGAGGTATGTAACAGTGACACAATATAATCTTTTGCTGTAGAAAAAATGTCACAAAGTTTAATATCGTGTATTTGAAGAAACAATAGCAAATTTTTTTTTTCAAATCATATCGAATTATCGTGCGCTTGTATTAATTAATTATCCTATGTGGCCAAGTTTGGTCAAATACTTTACAACCCACTTTGGTATACTTTGATATATCTTATGAATAGTTTCTTATTTAATTATACATCTTTAGATTTATTATAATAATCTTTAGAATAGAATACAATAATCTTTATTGTACACCATAAGGGCCACTTGCACCAACTTCTAAATTGTATTTAAATTGTATTTAAACACGATTTTTCATATAAATTTTGTTTTTAAATACAATTTAAACACATCTAAGAAGTTGGTGTAAGTGGCTCTTAGAGAAACAAAATTAAATATTGTTTTAAACTAAGGGTACAATGGCGCTCTTATCCTGTGTGTATTCGTGTGTTTTTCCTCATACCGACGGCGTTAATGGGCACAGAATTTAAAAATAAAATGTATGGGGTGTGCTTCCTAGGGGAATGTATACCCGACAAGGTCAGTGCGATTTTATTAACATTTCCTAATTAATTACAGTGTTTTTGCAACATTTTGTTAAGTGGACCAGAAAAATATTCAAATAAATTCTCTTTTTTGTCTAATTGCCTTTACAGTAATCTTAACAAAATTTTTATGTTTATTTATTTGTAAGAAAATTTTTTGTGTGCCCGTTAATGGCAATAGGCTCGCCCCCTATTACATGGGACCTAAACATACCGGCGAACTGTGGGTGTACATTAGTACGCCTCTGCCTAACCCTTCGGGGAATACAGGCGTGATGGTATGTTAATGTTATTTGTAAGAAAATAGACGGAACAGAGAAGTATGCGTTTGAGAGCCGTTTCTTTGTTGGTGGTCTCTGACTGACTAATGACGGACTTATTGTACTGGTCATTAGGAGCATAGCAAATGCGTTAAGATCTGCATTGGATAAGCAGGACTGCAGTATTATTTATTACTAGCTTTTGCCCGCGGGTTCACTCACATGAGGCTATATCAGGAGTAAAAATTGAAACCCAACATTGATGATCTCTTCTTTGTATGGGTCTGTTCTGTATACATCATAGGGGTCAAGCTGTATCTTAGGATTTGTTCAATTAATTGAGATAAAAAGATCACTTGTTGTGAAGTTGCAGTTTTTAATATCTTCAATGTACAGACGCAGTTTATTTTTCAATTTTATATTAATAATATTACTAGTACTAGTATAATATAATATTAGATATCAGCCTCTGACCATCTCTGTCTGCACACTTTATGAGTAGAATTAGCATAAATTTTTAGCCACAAACCCCTCGGCACAAAACCCAGCAGAATATAGTATCATTAACGCATTGAAAAAGGCGCCAAAAATATCGGACTCTTTTGATCTTATATCAAAAGATTCGTATCAAACATGACGTATGCCATACCTTCTTCACGTTAACAATGAAAAAAAAACAGGTGACTGCGCATTAAGCGATTGGAGATCAAAGAGCTTCCCCTTAAATAAAGAACTTGCATAAACTTTTGATTCCAACCCTGAAATCTATCCATATTCTACCAAATGTAGATATAAAGAATTTTTTTTTACAGGCAAAGTAACTTGCTTTTCAATAGATGTACTGACGTCACCTTTAAGACGTAAGTTCAGAATGTGAAGGCAAATTTCGACATGGCAGGTGGGACTCGCGGTGACTTAGAGGTCATAGCGTCTGGCGTACCTAGCCAGAAGACGCAGGTTCGAATCCTGCCTGCGAGTCGATTTTTTCCTTCACTAAAATAACTTTATAACCTTGGCATAAAAAAAGCAAAAAAAAATCACAAATAAAACTTACTATATGAGTACAATATTATTATTTTTATTAGCTCGGTTTGTCCCACTGCAGGGCCAAGGCCCTGTTACCATACTTCCACTCGTCACGGTTTTCATATAGGAGTCCAGTTCATCCCGCCATCTCCGTCTGATCCTCCCGCCTCCTCTCACGCTTTGTAGACTCAACTCGCTGAAAGTTTAGTCCGACATGCAACACATTATGTCCGGCCCAGTTCCACTATAGATTAGCGGCTTTCACGTGACCAAAGCGTCAGAAGTTTTAATTTTGGAACGAAGTATACTTTTCAGGGTGCCCACCCTACATATAGGCACCTATACGTCTAGCTATAGTCGAAGTTAAAGAGGTATGTCAGAATCATAGCAAGTGGAAGTCTGTGGTCTTTGCCTACCCCTACGGGAAAGAGGTGTGACTTTATGTATGTACTAGTTTCTGCCCGCGACTTCGTCCGCGTAGCGTGATGATATATAGCCTATAGCCTTCCTCAATAAATGGGCTATCTAACACTGAATTTTTTTTTCAAATATGACCAGTAGTTCCTGAGATTAGCGCGTTCAAGCAAACAAACAAACTCTTCAGCTTTATATATTTAGTGTATTATGTATGTATATATACGTCACAGAAAATTGTAAATATCGGTAGATATATTTTAAAAGACAATAAAATGACAATATAACGCATTCGTTTTTCAATAGTTTACAGCAGTAAAGGTGAAGAACAAAGCGGAAGAAGCTCTCTAATTGGTTGAATTGGGTCGCGTGATTGTATTCCAACAACACGGACCAATCAGAGAAAAGTTCACAATTTAATCTCAGAATATCAGTTGGTAGGTAAAGTTGTAACACTGAGCACTGATTGGTTAATAGATTTTTATTGGTTCACTTCGTTATATTGCTTGTAAGTAAGTACCGCCGCCCATGGACATCTGCGACATTGTAGCTGTCACCAACGCGTTGCCGGCCTTTTTTAGTATGTGTATGCTTTTCTAGAGCAGTGATAGCCTAGTGATATGACCATTGGACTACCAAGGCAAAGGTCTCGAGCTCAAATCCAAGGCACGCACCTCTGTCTTTTCAAAGTTATGTGCGTATTAATAGTTCATTATCACGCGCTTAAACGGTGAAGGAAAACATCGTGAGGAAACCTGCCTGAGATTTTCTCGACGGCGTGTAGAGTCTGTCAACCCGTATTAGGCTAGCGTGGTGGACTATAGCCTAAGCCCTCTCATTGTGAGAGGAGACCCGTGCCCTGCAGTGGGACATAATTATAATGGGTTGATTATGTATGCTTTTCTTGCTTCTAAATATTAAATAAAAACTATCGAATGTATACCCGTCTTATCGAAATATAAATTGCCTGTTCATAATTTTTCGACAGTATAATCTCGCTCGATTATTTACAATTAAATGTTAACATAACATACCATCATGCCTGTATTCCTCGAAGTGATAAGCAGAGGTGTGCCTTCTAATTTACACACATCGCCGGTATGTTTAGCTCCAAGTAATAGGGGGCGAGTCTATTACCATTAACCGGGCACAAATCCAAACTCCAAGCTGAAACTTTCAGTATTAGCCTCAGTTTTGCCAAGACAAGATAGGTTTGCCCTGTAGGAGATGGGATGAAAAATATATCACTGAAGTACTGGTGTACATCAGTATACCTCTGCCTAACCGTTCCTAGATATAGTACAATGTATTCTATTGCGCCACGCACAATTAAAACCAAACTAAGCGGAAACAAGAAACACCTTTGCCCTAATAAAAAAAAATGTTATATTATAAAATATTCAGTGCGTAACCACGCACCGTTGTCGCGTGTCGTGTTGACAGGCGTCGTAAGCCGTAGAATGGAAATAAACAAGATAATACACCATAAAATCATAATATATGCAGTTGAAATACTTCATAGATTCTCTGTAAAACAGCTTTTAATATTATTATAGCTGTACCTACCACACATATTCTTGATGAAAATACATAATGGAAGTAAATGACTTTGAAGTTATGTAATAACTTCAAAGTCATTTATTTGAATGCAATTGGCCCCAATTTATCAAATATTACATTCACTTACATTTTATTTCCAGTGAAGTATTTTGTTCGAAATTGTATAATAGGAACCCAGATTAATTGTATACATATCCGAATAATGACACCCTTAACCGAAACACAATAATATTAGCACATGATTAGTGGCAAAATATTTATTGATGAACTTCAGCAGCGGAGTCCTACCAACTTTAAAATAATACAACCCGCATTTCTCACAAAATGAAAATACATGAAGATTCCAGAATGTTTTCTTATTACTGTGCACAAACTGCTTGTCTTGTTAATGTAAATAAACAAGACGGGACGTTAACTTAGAGTGCAGTTATAAAGTGCTTAACTGATTTTAAGGAGTTTCAAAGTGGGAGAGTAGTTATCTTGAATCAGAGCTTTTACGTTTTAATAGGTGAGAAATTTGGTAATCCAGAATTTTGTTGTGAATGCATGGAAATATCGTAATTTGATTTCTCGGCAAATGAAACAAACTTTTATTAGTAGCATTCTCCGTCAGTATTCAGTACCTTTCAATAATATTAGGGTCGAAATCTAAAAAAACTGTTTATGATCGTTTTTTAAGCACCATTGTAGATCCAATTCAATTCAAACATTATAATTCTAGTTTATCAAAGCGGCGGTAGCCTAATGGCTAGGGAGCCATTAGGCTACCGCCGCTTTGATAAACTAGAATTATAATGTTTGAATTGAATTGGATCTACGTCGGACTTGCAATCATGTGGTTACTGATTTGAAATCCACCCATTGCACTACTGACGTGAACCCACTCGTAACACAAACATTTAGCTTAGCATGAGGGGTTAACAAGAATACTAGTAATGTGCGACCCAAATTGCAAAAATGACTTAGATAAAAAAACCTCACAGATAACATAATATTAACGACATGTGATTAACTTCACATCCAACACTCAAACCGTTCTCATTTCAAAATCCGTATTTTTAAAAGGTCAATGTTTTCATCTCGGTTACAGCCGCGGCCTTCCGTCGCCCTATAGGTACGTACACAATATGATAGGTATATAGGTATGCATAAAAGTAGATAGGGGTCACATTTCATAGGGAGATAGGATGCAGTCATCTGGATGTCTGCGGATGGCCAGTGACCAGTAAATGTGCCTATGATTTATTATGTTAGTTAGTTATCAAGTGAACTTGTAGCCTATCTCTATGGAAAAGGCGTGTGTAAGTGTATATTCTTAGGAGTATTTTTATTGTATCTTATTAATCTTACCAATTATAATGAACATGCATATAAACGTAGATAAAGCGAAACTGATATGCCAGGATCGTAGCAAGTGGAAATCCATATCCCCAATGGGAGACAGGCGTAAAAATATGTATGTAATATGAATATAGTTAAAAGTATGATACCTAATTATTTTTTTTTTCTTTTCTTTCTTGATAGGTCTACGCTTGATCGCCAGTTCACCTGATGTTAAATGATATTTTTTTAATGACTGAAAATGTAATCAATTCCTATAATTTTAACTAAACTTAATAATTCAACTACTAATCTTAATATTTCAACTAATTTATTTCAATGTTTCAACTTATTCTAATATTTTATGCATAATTTTATTTAATAAATTTCTATCAATAATTGTGTACCTACAACTAATAGCATAAGTATTACTAATGTCCTTAATTCTTGCTAGTTATATGCAAATATTGAATCTCAAATAAGTATTGTCTAACTGTAAAAGCTGTGCATGCCTGTAATTGACTTATTTACACAGGATAAAAATGAAAATTAACCCTTCTGTAAAAAAAATGTAAATGACTTGTTGGTGTGACTTATAATAAAAAATAAAAAATAAAATAAATTATATTGATTTCTGTAAATAGATCTTTTAGAGACACTTTTACAAATCCAAGTTTTATTATACACTAGCCGATTTCCTAACTGACGACCTCTGAGAAGAAACCCCGAAACAAACACAGGTCTCTTTTAAAGTCCAGACATAGTAGTAGTAATATTATGTGAGTGTTACAATGCAGGGTAATGTCTGAGATGGCCTTTTGAAGAAAGAGCCATAGCGGCTTTGAGTAGACCAGTCCCAGCTGACGGCACGCATGCATCAGTCATTTTGTAGCTCGACCACAATCTATTAAGAAACAATACGATCTAAACCGATTCACTCGTGATTTAAAGACGCCCAGATTATATCTATCGGGGAAAACCCACTCGGGAAGTGCATCCCTCATTTTAGCGGTACGCATGATAAAAGTGGACTAAGGCGTTTCGTTTGGGTTTTCGTAATGTCCACTATGAATAGTTCTGGACGTCCGAGAGTAGGTATTGTTTTTAGTCTGGGTTTATTTACCCACTAGCTTCTGCCCGCGACTTCGTCCGCGTAGCGTGATGATATATAGCCTATAGCCTTCCTCAATAAATGGGCTATCTAACACTGAAAGAATTTTTCAAATCAGACCAGTAGTTCCTGAGATTAGCGCGTTCAAGTAAACAAACAACAAACAAACAAACAAACTCTTCAGCTTTATATATTAGTACTAGCTTCTGCCCGCGACTTCGTCCGCGTAGCGTGATGATATATAGCCTATAGCCTTCCTCAATAAATGGGCTATCTAACACTGAAAGAATTTTTCAAATCGGACCAGTAATTCCTGAGATTAGCGCGTTCAAGTAAACAAACAACAAACAAACTCTTCAGCTTTATATATTTAGTATAGATTTTAATTAATGTTGTCAAGTTTTATTTTCTCACTAGAAAGATCTCAGTGGCAACTCGATGGGATGGTCAGTTAATGGTGAAAGGCTCATCCATTACATAAATCGCCAAACAGACCGGCAAAATTTCCATAATTTTCTCATTATCTGGTTTAATGGTCGTTATTTTGAAAAGATTTAAGTTTTATCCTTCGAGAAAATTCTGCCCAGTAATTGGCAATTGGATAACCCTATTATAGGAGCCCCAAAATCATATCTCTACGTACCCCTTAATTGAATACAGGCGTGATAGTATATTCAGAATCACCGAGCACAGGACTTCATCTACCAGGCGCACAGCGGCTTAAAGCGGTATTCAAACAAATGCATCTAATATCAACCAACACGTTTGAGGGCTCAACGCGTACTTAGGATAAAACGTACTTAGCGTGCACTCGCGAACAAAGCTGGTGCGATAAGATAATGTAGGGATTTCTTAGAACTTGGTTCTTAGCAATTCTGTGCGCCTGGTAGATAGAATCTTGTGTTTAGTGAATCTGATAGCTATTCCAACATTTTAGGTTGCTTTAAATATGAATGAATAATTAATAGCACGCATACAATAACAAGCTTTATTCCCTGAGAGATAAGGCGGAGATGTACAGATACAGAGCGATCATCAAGAATTAAATACAAGGTATATTCACCGATATGTCTATTCTCACGTAGTTGTTAGAACATACCATTACGCATGTATTCCGCGGAGGTATTAGGCCGAGGTGTATTAGGCCGAGGTGTAGTACACCAACAGTTCGCTAGCATATTTTTAGATCTAGGTGTAAAAAACGCGAGAGATAGGTAGAAATCCAAACTCCGAGAAGTTATTTAATAATGTCATGGAAACCTCTGTAATGATCCCAGGATCTGTAATGCAATAAATAACTGAGCGGTTGTGAGCGTCTGAGAGCGACTGCTACGCTGGAGGTCCTGGGTTCGATATCCAGGCCGAGCAGTATAATTTGGGTTTTTCAATGAAATCTCAGTAGCAGCTCCGAGTTTGTGCCCGGTTAATGTAAATAGGGTCACCCCCTGAGACACATAGGACCTAAACATTATGTGGGTGCACGTAAGTACACCTCTGCCTAACCCTTCGGCTGCGGCTGAGGCAGTCTGCAGTCCACACGGGCGTAAAAATAAATATGAATATCACTACATATTATAAAACAAAGTCGTTTCCCGCTGTCTGTCCCTATGTATGCTTAGATCTTTTAAACTACGCAACGGATTTTGATGCGGTTTTTAATAGATAGAGTGATTCATGAGGAATGTTTTAAGCTATATAACATAACGCTATGACTCTTAGGACCGGGGCAGCGCGGAAGAAACCGCGAGCGGGTCGCTAGTATGAATATGAATATGTATGATACACTCAACCAGTCTATTATTACGAGAACTATATTAAGGGCCACTTGCACCAACTTCTGAATTAAGTTTAAATCGAATTTAAACACATTTTAGAAGTTGGTGCAAGTGGCCCTAAATCTCTTATCATCTCCGCACCTCCCTAACCAATTATATAGTAGCTAGTACATTATGTTCACATATCTAACACGGTCACCGTCCCGTAACACAATACCGGCGGGACGTGGAGACGTGTCTTGAAAACACATCGTGCTGCTAATGTAAGTTCCGGCAAGCATTCCAACACAAGCAATATATATTTATAACTAGCTTCTGCCCGCGGCTTCGCACACGTAAAGCTATATCAGGAGTAAAAATAAAAACCAGCATTGATGACCTGTTTTTTGTATCGGCCTCTATACATCAGGGAGGTCAAGCTGTATCTCAGGATTCATTTAATTAATTGAGATAAGAAGTTCATCAGTTTTTAAGTTGGAGCATATACTTTCTAACAGTGATAATAAAATTAAAATCTATTCAGTAGTTTTTGCTCCAACCCGAAGAATTTTAAAAATCTCATTTTTGGATTCGGAGACGTTTATATACCATAACCCATGTGTTTTTTTTTTAAATATCTTCAATGTACAGACACAGCTTTTTTACAATTTTATAATAGTAGAGATATATATAACCAGGGCCCCGTCTACTATGTTTTTCTGTGAAAATCTTCATTCGATACTCATTTGTGTAGACTTTAAAAGAGACGACGATGCTCTGAGTTTGTTTCAGTGTTTCTTAATTTAAGAATTTTAGGGTATGAATATTAACATTAAATAACTTTATATTAATAAATAATAAATAAATATTCTGGGACATTGTTACACAGCACCATCTAGTCCCAAACTAAGCAGAGTTTGTACTATGGGTACTAGACAATGGATATAATACTTATATACTTTTTTTTGTAAATACATACTTATAATACATAAGAAACACCCAGACGAACACAAACACTTATATTCATCACATAATTTTTTGTGTCCTGTGGGAATCGAACCCACGGTCAGCAGTCCGGTACTCGAACCACTAAACCACAGAGTCGTCAAAAAATTTTGCCTTCAACATTTGTCAGTTCTAGTTTTGTTTAGTACTATTGGACGATCGTTCCGTTACAAATAAAAATAACAGGCCCCAGAAGTATTATATTATTATTCTAGTTATTCGTGCCTATACAATTACAAAAACATACAAAAGCTTCTGTGGAGAAGAATAAGAAATTGGTAGAAGTACCCAATGAAACATTCCACAACTTGGGAATATATACCTATATAGGAATTCACACTCAACAGTCGTACTTAATACCTCTAGGTATGAGATAATTACTTACTTACCCATGTCTGAATAAACAACATACATTTCAAAGTGTCTGCAACACATCTGCTACTGAGTTACTGCTACACATACACGCACGAGTGCGCACACACACAAACACATACAGACATATACCCCCCCACACACGCACACGCACGAACACTCACACACACACACATACATAAACACACACATACACATTATAGCAAGTACACACTCAAGAGCAGTATGCATTTAACTATTTTGTTTGTTTTTAACCCCCGACGCAAAAACGACGGGGTGTTATAAGTTTGACGTGTCTGTCTGTGTGTGTGTGTGTGTGTGTGTCTGTCTGTGGCATCGTAGCTCCCGAATGGATGAACCGATTTTGATTTTGTTTTTTTTGTTTGAAAGGTGAATAAGTGGGGAGTGTTCTTAGCTATGTTTGATGAAAATCGGCCCAAGATGGCCGCCGCCACAAGATGGCGGTTTACATATTTTTTCACAACTCCCACAATATTGATATCAAATGAAAGGGCCTGACTAGTAGAATACTATACACTATGAAAAATTTCAAATCCAACATGGCGGCCTCCACGAAATGGTGAATTTATTAAATTTTTTCACTACTCCCTCAATAAAGGTATCAAATGAAAGGGCTTGACTAGTAGAATACTATACACTATGATATAAGATATCTAATAGCTATGAAATAATTGTACAAAAGTTGAATAACTAAACGAAGAAAATACCTAATTAAAACGCAAGAAAATAAAAGAAATTAAACAAAATAACTAAGGAGTCCCTACAAAAAGTGTGAAATAACAAATTAAATTAAAAATTTAAAAAAACCCCCGACACAAAAATAAACCTGAATCCCTATAAAAAGAAAAAAAAATCTTGAAATTATAACCCTTCGTAAGTACGTATGAAGTTTTTTGATTAAATTTTGTCGCGTCGGGGGACCGCTCTCTAGCTCTAGCGTGTCTGCCCGCTCGGGTCGCCAAACTTGAATATGTTACGCTCCGCCCACTTTACGCCCTCCCGCGCGTCGCGGCGATGTACGCGCCATCCACATCAATTCTGAATTCGTGCGATTCACGTTCGGGAAGCAAAAGGAAAGGAAAGGATTCACATAATTAGAGAGCGGTCCCCCGACGCGACAAAATTTAATCAAAAAACTTCATACGTACTTACGAAGGGTTATAATTTCAAGATTATTTTTTTCTTTTTATAGGGATTCAGGTTTATTTTTGTGTCGGGGGTTTTTTTAAATTTTTAATTTAATTTGTTATTATTGCATATCAATGTTAATGTTCCACAAGCGAGGAAGACACTGACTCCTGTAACACAGGTTGTTACCTAGCTCAGGAGTCAGGGTTTCAAATATACTGTATTCTCTCATCTTTATGTCAATAAAACACCGAATGGCCTGGCCCGCGACGATGGCAAGAGACCGTACGGGATGTCATTGCTACCTTTGAAGATGGGTAGGCCTTTAGTGTGGGACGCAACATGCGTTGACACTCTTGCGCCATCCCATCTTCCTAGCTCGGCGGGTTGCGCTGGCGCTGCTGCTGCAACTGCGGAGACCAACAAGCGGCGTAAATATAACAATTTTATTAACTGTTATATTTTTGAACCGTTTGGGGTCGAAACGCTAGGACCGTGGGGTCCGAGTGCACTTTCCCTCTTTAAGGGTATTGCCAAACGCCTGAACGACGCTTCACGTGACCCAAAAGCTGGCGTATACTTTGGTCAAAGAATCAGCATTGCCATCCAACGTGGCAATGCAGCCAGTCTTCTGGGTACCCTACCGGCTGATAGCAATGGGGAGTTCTTTGACGCCCTTTTTTAGTCTTATTTATCTAGTTTTAATTTAGTTAGTTTTTGTTTTATTTAGATATTTAGGTAGTTATTTTAAGTTATTTAAGTTTTAGATAGTTAGTGCCAAATAATTATATATCATATATTTAAAAAGTACGATGATGAAATAAATTCAATTTTTTCATAAAACATTTTATTGTTATTTATTATAGTTCTAACCCAGGGCACACCATTGTCCTTTAATTCTTCTAAGTGCGAGAACTTTACCAGCATAAGATACTAATGTGTTGAATTTTATACAAGACGTGTCAACGTGATAAGAATGAAAAAGCCTCTATCTAAGTAACAAAACTTTTAGTCCTAAGACTTACAGTTTCAAAGTTAGAAGACGAATCCGTTTCACATCAAGATATTTACATTTCTAGAAGCCAGGTACTGTCGAAAAAACATTTGGGTAAACAGCAGCGGATCACATCTGCATCTGGACATAGATTTCATTATAAAAAACAATATTATTGGCCACAGGATTTATGACTCACATATTGTCACTAGATTTTAGTTTGGTACATATATTTCTTGATACATTATTACACAAACTTTGTAATACACACAGATGTCGCATTCATCCACAAGGCCTTTCTTCCTTTGCCCTATAATCATAGCAATGGGATTCGTGATATTCATATTCATAATCATTTATTTCCACAGTGTCATTTTCAATTTTACATAATGTATGTTGTTGTTGTTGTATGCTTAAAAGCTAGAAACAAATTACATTTTATAATATTTATGTTATTAAATCCATCCTCGCCACATCCCTGACGTGTTTATTTTTTTATTTGTGTTTCACTGTGTGTCGTGTGTCTTATCTCAATAAATGCATTTTTTTTTCTTCTTTCATAGTATTAATGAGCATTCCCCATGACCATGACAGACTGCAGTCCCGGCGTTCACTCATCACTGAACTATGCTTGTATACCTAATTCTTTTGTCGACTGTACAATGTACATCAGCATAACAAAACTAACTTTTAAAGCTAGAACAAAGGAACGTGTTTAAAAGTACATTCAGTTAGCGTACATACAATGTGTACATACGTACTTTAAGGCTTGAAGACAAATAGTTAAGTGTCACGTCGCCTCAGTTAGTCTTCATGCTGTGGACATACACTGTACACGAATGTCAAATAGCCGACCCAGTTTAAAGTGACGTTGTAACCGTACACTGGCGTGCAAGTGAGTTAGGGTGTCGAGTATTACACATTTCAACTTAGTTGAGAGTGATTCTCTGAGGAGTGCACTTTATTTAAACATCAGGAGCCTAAAATGCCCGCTTTTAATGAAACACAATATAAATATACAAGGTTTTGCCCGCAGCTTCGCTCACCTGAAGCTATATTAGGATTAATGGATCTAAAAAATAATTTAACCAAAATCCATCAGTGATGATCTCTTCTTCGTATGGGTATGTATACATCAGATGGGTCAAGCTGCATCTCACAATCCATTCAATAATTGAGATAAGTAGTAGTTCACTGCTCATTAGCCAAGCGGTCCTGAGCGCGACTGCTACGCTAGAGGTCCTGGGTTCGATTCCCAGGTCGAGCAAAGTGTTATTGGGTTTTTCTATGAAATTCCCAGTAGGAGCTCGGAGTTAGGAATTTGTGCCCGGTTAATGGCAATAGGCTCGCCCCCTATTACATGGGACCTAAACATACCGGCGAACTGTGGGTGTACATTAGTGCGCCTCTGCCTAACCCTTCGGGGAATACAGGCGTGATGGTATGTTGTAGTAGTTCACTAGTTTTTAAGTTGGAGCATATACTTTCTAACAGTGATACGAAAAGTTAATTCTTTTCAGCGGTTTTTGCGCCAACCCGTAACAAACACACAAACAGACATTAATTTTAAAAATCACATTTTTGGTTACGCAGACTTTATATCATTTTTTTCTTTTAATAGAACATAATAGAATATCCTTTATTGTACACCAAAAAATATGTATTTTTCCCACCGAGTAAGGTCGATTCCACATCGATAATTGGGTGGAGAGACCCTTAGTTGAAAGAGAATACTTCTGTAAATCGTAAAAAACTTGCAACTGACTCCCGCCAGCTATCTAGAGAGATAATTTAAAAAATTACGGCTCTGGCTTTAAAATAGTACTTACTATCTGAAACCTTAAGAGTGCTATAAAATTTATAGCAATTTTAAAAGTACTAAAGCGTTATGTTCCTTTAAGTGTAAGAAAGAATAAAGCGAAGGTAGTTTCTTTTATATCTCGTTTACCATATATTTTGTGCTTGCGTGAGCGAAGCCGCGGGCAGAAACTAGTTTATATGTACATATATTTATCTATGTTTCTAATCTAACTTGACGGAGTATGTCGGAAAAAAATTGCTAATTACAAACTGTGGGTGTACACTTCTGTCTGACTCTTCGAGGAATACGGGCGTGATGGTATGGTATGTTATAAAGGATAATATAAATATTGACATTCAACACGATCCGAAATAACATAACCTCAAATATTAAATGATCCCGACACATCAGTCATTACCGTTCGTCTAAATTGCAATGTGAAGCGGTAATGACGCCAAATTGTGATAATATGCCACCGCAGACGATTCTGTGATAACCAGTGATGCTTAATATCGATAAACTACCGATATTTTATCGATAATCTAATAAGATTTTGTATATCGAACTATCGTTGGTACAGATGATATACGTTCATTACTTATCGATATGACCACAGACTTACAATTTATAGGTTTTACGTTCGAATCCATGGATTCAAACGTATTAATTATTTAATTACATTTTTGTTAAAACATTGTATAAAATGAAAGATTTCCTAGAAGCAGTCTGTCAACCCGCACTAGGCAAGCGTATTTCTAAGAAAATGAGACATTTAACCCTAAGATTTTTTTTTTAAATTATGATGTTCGATGGGTCGATTATTGTCGACCCTCAAAATTATACTTATCAATACTGAACAATTGATAGCAGTCAGTATTCCGAGTCATTAGTCATTCCCACTAATTATTGAGCTTGACAATATTATATAGAATCCTAACAATTTGTATGCCAAATACTATAAGATTATCGATAGTTTCAATATCGATAGTATGACATCATTCGTTCCGCCGCATCAGTACCGCTATTATCGTTACAATACCTTTGTTATATTAATGTGGCTTTTATAGATGATAAAATTAAAAATACAGATATAAAGGATTTTTATGTGTGCAAATTTTTGAGAGACTACAGATTCAGCATCAATTATTAACCCATGCATGCAGAGGCAGTCTATAAAAGAATGACTTTTCTTCGGTGAATTCTTCGAGTGGCGAGTACAACAGAATAACTCCGACCTCAGTGATACTTTAACCGCAAAAATATACCTTGACTAGCTACTGCCCGCGGCTTCGCTCACGTGAAACTATATCAGGAGTAAAAATTAAAACCAACATTGATGACCTCTTCTTTGTTTGGGCCTCTATACATCAGGGAGGTTAAGCTGTATCTCAGGATTCATTTAATTAAATGAGATAAAAAGTTCACCAATTTTTAAGTTGGAGCATATCCTTTCTAACAGTGATAATAAAATTAAAATCTATTCAGTAGTTTTTGCTCCAACCCGTAACAAACAGACAAACAGACAAGAATTTTAAAAATCACATTTCAAGAAGAAGAATTCGAGTACAAGTATACCATTATTTACATTATTACAATACTTAAATTCTCTTCAGCTCAAAAAAGAATGCTAATGTAATAAAGTCACAATTTAGGCCGTAATTAGTACCATATGTTACTCCTAAAGTGCAAATGTGACACGAAAATTAAACGGTAAAATTACGACATTACACCTTAAACGTTTTCAGCTAATTTAGTAATCATATCTTTTTTAAATGTAACCCATTGTTAGTCAAATAAGTCATCTCGAAATACACTGGCCTGCAAAACTAAATACTACTACTCCATCTTAGGTCGCAGTGTCGCTTAACATCAGGTGAACTGGCGATCAAGCGTAAGCCTATCATGAATAAAAAAAAAACTACAATCTTAAAATTTCATTTTTTTTTAACTGTAGAAATTAGTGGCATAAAATTAAAAATGTTTTAAAGCAAATTTTATCAAAATTTATCTCGTGTGGGTAATATTTTTAAAAAAAAAGCTTACTTGTATTGTGGGTCGCGCATTACTAATATTCTTGTTAACCCCTCGTGCTAAGCTTAATGCTTGTGTTACGAGTGGGTTCACGTCGGTAGTGCAATGGGTGGGTTTCAAACTGGCAACCACGTGATCGCAGGTCCAACGCCCTAGTCTTTGATATTTTTTTGCAATGGCTAGGGCGGGCAAGTAATTGCAATTTTAAAAGTGTGATACTTAGTTTTACCGGCCAGTGTAGTTTTATACCACCGATCGTATGCAAATATGCAGGTTTTTAAAAAGAGGATTTTTCTATTATTAAAAATGAATTCCTGTTTCTCTTGGTCACGCCATAACTTAAGAACGACTTTACCAATTTCATTCATCTTTGTTTTTAGGTTTCTAATGCTTTGTGGACGGTTCTTATGGAAAGAAAATCACGCTGAAAATTGGAAAATTTCAGAAAACAACGACTTTTCCGACTATTTAACCTTCAGTTGATGCGCCGCAAATTTCGTTTTCGCATTTTCACATTTTAAGTGGAGCAACGGAGGCTAGATGTATGTAAAGGAGTATGTGGTTTTTAAAAATTGGTATTATCATTACTTATAAATAAACAATTACATATTTCAGGTATTTTATATAATATAAGATTTTATTATTGAATTTCTAACATAGTTATTTTTAACCCCCGACGCAAAAACGACGGGGTGTTATAAGTTTGACGTGTCTGTGTATGTGTGTGTGTGTCTGTCTGTGGCATCGTAGCTCCCGAATGGATGAACCGATTTTGATTTTGTTTTTTTTGTTTGCTAGGTGAATAAGTGGGGAGTGTTCTTAGCTATGTTTAATGAAAATCGGCCCAAGATGGCCGACGCCACAAGATGGCGGTTTACATATTTTTTCACAACTCCCACAATATTGGTATCAAATGAAAGGGCCTGACTAGTAGAATACTATATACACTATGAAAAATTTCAAATCCAACATGGCGGCCTCCACGAAATGGTGAATTTATTAAATTTTTTCACTACTCCCTCAATAAAGGTATCAAATGAAAGGGCTTGACTAGTAGAATACTATACACTATGATATAAGATATCTAATAGCTATGAAATAATTGTACAAAAGTTGAATAACTAAACGAAGAAAATACCTAATTAAAACGCAAGAAAATAAAAGAAATTAAACAAAATAACTAAGGAGTCCCTACAAAAAGTGTGAAATAACAAATTAAATTAAAAATTAAAAAAACCCCCGACACAAAAATAAACCTGAATCCCTATAAAAAGAAAAAAATATCTTGAAATTATAACCCGTTCGTAAGTACGTATGAAGTTTTTTGATTAAATTTTGTCGCATCGGGGGACCGCTCTCTAGCTCTCGCGTGTCTGCCCGCTCGGGTCGCCAAACTTGAATATGTTACGCTCCGCCCACTTTACGCCCTCCCGCGCGTCGCGGCGATGTACGCGCCATCCACATCAATTCTGAATTCGCGCGATTCACGTTCGGGAAGCAAAAGGAAAGGAAAGGATTCACATAATTAGAGAGCGGTCCCCCGACGCGACAAAATTTAATCAAAAAACTTCATACGTACTTACGAACGGGTTATAATTTCAAGATTATTAATAATTCATTTAGTACAGTGTCCATGGAGTTTTTTAGCCGGATTCTTCTCCATAGGATCAACCTTTTGGAACCGTGCAACCAGAATCATAACGTTTCATAAACGCTTGTAAATGCTTATTCGAAATAAAATCAATTGAAATTTGAACTTTAGATCGCGAGTGAAACCGCAGGAATTACTACCCAATCTATAAATTATATTAAAAAAACACCTAAGGCGATATGAGTAATATTTTATGCTCGTGAACAATATCGTCACAATTAGCAACATCTGTGCTGGATATGAACCAAAATTAAAGCTGAATTATGTTATTAAGCGATGAACATTTTTCATCCAGTTTCGTAATTCAATCATTTCTAACCTGTATTAGAGTTCCAAAATGTAAAAAAATGGCGATGAATGGTATGATTTCATTAAATGGCTCTCCCACGTCTACATGGCTCTCCATGTAGACGTGGGAGAGCCATGCTTCGGCACGAATGGGCCGGCTCGACCGGAGTGATACCACGGCCTCACAGAAAACCGGCGTGAAACAACGCTTGCGTTGTGTTTCGCCGAGTGAGTTGAGGTTACCGGAGGCCCAAACCCTTTTAAAGGCGGGCAGCGCACTTGCGACTCCTCTGGTGTTGCGGGTGTCCATGGGCGGCGGTTATCACTTACCATCAGGTGATCCGTTTGCTCGTTTGCCCCCCTATCCCATAAAAAAAAAAATGTTTTACTATTTGGTAATAAAATAAAAATATATTTATTTTCCACCACAAAACTAAGAACACAAAGAAAGCTATATTATTATTACAAACTAACTTGTTTTTCTTGTTTGGGGTGGACTGGAGCCTAAACTAGGGAAGCCCTGTATTTCAGGACTCCAGGATTCACACCCGCGGTATGGTTGTAAATGAAGTGTCTCTGTGTGTGTGTGCGTGTGTGTGCGCGTGCGGTAATATTGTGGTATCATGTGTTACACCATACGTGCAATCCACGACGACGCGCCCCGCTCACTCCCTAATCGTTAGTGTTTATTGCTAGTTAACTCCGCACGTGTTTTAGTTTTGGCGACACTTACTAATTACCCACTAATAAGTAATTACTGTATATCAAAAAAACTAAAATACTAGCGGAATGTTGCATACTTGTACTGTAAGCATTCAAAAAAGAACGGTGGGGCGCGTCTTCGTGGATTGCATTATCTGTAGTTATTATACTCTCTTAAAATTACATCGGGTTCTCAAAATGCTACGAACTTTCTTTGATATTATCGACTTCGGTCAAACTTGACTCGACTTCGATGTCCAATCATCCTGTTATCGCAATATTGTAACAGTGAAGACCATTGTAACATCAATTATATTAAAAGAGTGTCCAATATTTCTTGACGGATTCTTCTCCATAGGATCAACCTTTAGAATCCACGCAACTAGAATCACAACGTTTCATAATTGTAAAAGCTTATTTGAAATAAAGACAATTGAACTTGAAAATCATCATCGTCTTTTTAGTCATAAAACGAAGTCTCAAATTGCTTTTATGAAATATTGCATTTGATTGAGTAGCGTAAGAATTTATTGAAATATTTTTATAGTATGACATGAAAAAAATAAGGTTTTAACTTGGGCTTGTTTTCAATATTTTATTAGGTTTATTTCGGTCCTAAATAAAATAAAATACTCGTTACACTTGAAAAAACAAATTGCTTACGAAAGAATAAACTGCCTCAATAGCCAAGTGGTCCTGACCGCGACTGCTACGCTACAGGTCCTGGGTTCGCTTCCCAGGTCGAGCAAAGTGTTATTGGGTTTTTCTATGAAATTCCCAGTAGCAGCTCGGAGTTAGGAATTTGTGCCCGGTTAATGGCAATAGGCTCGCCCCCTATTACATGGGACCTATACATACCGGCGAACTGTGGGTGTATATTAGTACGCCTCTGCCTAACCCTTCGGGGAATACAGGCGTGATGGTATGTTAAGAATAAAATATAAACCCAATATATACGGCTAACATTGCGATGGATGATAAATAAGGGGGCAACAAACAGAGAACCCATTAAAAGTCTCGTATCTGCTTCGAATTTTAAAACCCAATATCACTTTGCTCGACCTGAGATTCGAACCCAGGACCTCTAGCGTAGCAGTCGCGCTCAGGACCACTTGGCTAATGAGGCAGTTATTATTATGAGGCAGTTTTTTTTTCAATAAAATCAGTCTATCCCAACTCTAACCAGTAATCTAGACCCGAACGGCCCTAAAATGATAATCAACAATGAGATCAGTATAATTACGATATTACGACATGGAAGATTGACATTATTAATACCAAATTAGTCGTGAAATAATGCGCTCGAATTCTTAAACTGCTAACTTGGCTTAGCCAGAGTAAGCTGCTCACCTGATGACGCACTGCATTAGTTAGCCGCTAATTTGTAACCGAGAGGTCACAAGCAGACGGTGAGCCACTCAAAATTTGCCTGGTGCGAACATAATTGAGATAAAAAGATTTATTCAAAGCACTTCCGAGAAACGTAAATAGAATTCAACATAAAATACCAGTAAAATAACGAGCAGCCACAGTTCATCGGTATGTTTAGGGGCGCTCCCTATTGCTTAAACGAACTCCAAATTGCTACTTACTAATAATTTTGTAGAAAAAGGTAGGGTAAATAATTGATATATCTGTCCCACAAGGATAGCCAAAAAATACAGACCGAATCCTTGCTACGATTCTTATATAGTTACTTCTTTTGATTCACACACAAAGGCATACATAAGCGCTGGTTGGGAGTCCCCAGTTCAACATAAATTAAAAATAAATCTGGAAATAAAAAGCCAAATCATAAATTTCAAATTCAGAGTGCCATCAGCGTCCCAACGCCAGCCAGTTTTCATCGCCGGGTGTGTTTAAGCTGAAGTGTGACACGAAAATGAGGCAGCCGCCAAAATTACGATAATACGGACCACGAACGATTCACTGCCATAATTCAAAACTTGATCATGTGCCAACCCTGTCCGCTATGCTATTGTGATGTAAGCGCGCTGGCTATGTCACGCCTCAGTAGGGCTGCCCGCTTGCCAACTAGTATCAACAAAATTATCACTTCTTTTATTTTTATATGGCAATTATTTTCTTGCCTAATGGCTAATGTGTGGGTTGAATTATGAGTGATATTTCGTGTTGGAATTAATGTGTTGGGTTGTAATATTAAGGGCCAATTTCAACATATCCGATTAAGTTTCCTCATATAATTACTTGGCTTAGTTAATTTCATTAATGGCAATGGGCTCGGCCCCTATTACATGGGACCTAAACATACCGGCGAACTGTGGGTGTACCTTAGTAAACCTCTGCCTAACCCTTCGGGAATACAGGCGTGGTGGTATGTATGTATGTTAGTTTATTTCATACAAGTTATCTGTTCTATTTATGAATGTATTCATGAGTAGCGGCTACTCAGACATAGGGAAAAAAATGTCAGTCTACTGTCAGTCGCCTTGGATTAATTTAAAAATACATTGTATAGCAGGTACATTGATGTACTATACATAGCGAATGATTTTTCTTAAACCAATAACTTCGGTAGAAATGAATGCATTGGATGAGTAATTAATTAATATCTAATTTGTCACTGACGACGACAAAGTTATGGCAGTTTTAAGATTTTAGTATTTTTCTCAAGTAGGTAAGTGACACAATTATGTTTTTATTGAGAAAAAGTTTCTGTAACCCTATGAATGTTAAGTTTTGGAGCATAAAATTCAGATGTAAAAAGGTGTCTAATATTTTTTTTCAGTGATTTATATCTGCATTATTACTCTAATGGTATACAAGCGGCTGGTAAGGTCTTGGGTTATATTCCCAGATAACCAATTATAGTGTTATTAGGTTGGAATTTCGTTTCTAACTTGGAGTTTAGATTATGCTTAGCTCACTACTTAGGGCCTAAATCATACCACCGAACCATGAGTGTACTATTCTGTATAATCCTTCGGGAATACAAATTTGACTGTATAAATAAAGCAACATTAATGCAAATAATTTTATTTGATTGACTCCGATTGAATCTGGAAGTGAACTAGAATTTCCGACATAGCTCAAAGAAGTGCTCGTAGAACTCATGGCCGCTGAGGCAAAAAGGATCTCGAGTGGAGACATCGGAAAACGGAGTGCGGGAGGACCTCCAAAGCGTTGGACGAACGACCTGGTGAAGGTTTCTGGGAGTCGTTGGATGCAGGCAATAAATAACCGGTTCTTGTGGAATACTTTGGGGGAGGCCTTTGTTCAGCAGTGGACTTCTATTGGCTGGTATACATCAAAATCTATCTAACATACATACCATCACGCCTGTATTCCTCGGAGGGTTAGGCAGAGACATACTAATGTACATCACATTTCGCCGGTATTTTTAGGTCCCATGTAATGGGGAGCGAGCCTATTGCCATTAACCGGGTACAAATTCCAAACTCCGAGCTGTTAGTGGAAATTTCATAGAAAAACCCAATAACACTTTGCTCGACCTGGGAATCGAACCCAGGACCTCTAGCGTAGCAGTCGCGCTCAGGACCACTAGGCTAATGAGGCAGTTCTATCTATCTAACATACACGACCTATTAAGCCCATCCTTAATTCTGGCAATCATGCGACTATCAGTGACATTTTGTGACGGTCAAACGGACAGATTTAGTCGCACGACAAAAGTAATAATCAAACATTGGGCAGTATTTGATATCCACTCGTCTCAAGGCCAGATAATGGTCATTCCGAGTGAAATATTGATATTCAGCCGCATTTGGCCAGACACGAAACGGTATTAACTTTTTCTGAAGGTTTTTGCCGTCAACTTGGAGTGTGGAACATTCTGATGTTAAAATTACATAGTAATATGTTGTAGTTTTGAATAAGAAAGAAAGAATATCAAAATCTATGACCCAACATTTTCTTTGACAACATTAATTTGAGAGTATTTGATTCTCAAAACTCCCTAACATTTTGACTAAGTCACATCAAAACTATATGAATGTTGCACGATTAAAAAAAATGAATGTTATGTAAGTATTTCTATAATATTGAAACCACATCCTCCTAGCTTTTGCTATTTTGCGACCCAGTCTTTTTTATACCACTGATGTGTCAACCAAGCTTATACCCTGCCTGATGGTAAGCAGTCACCGTAGTAGCCTATGAACGTCTGCAAAACTAAAGCCGACCTTGTAAAACCTTATTACTGCTTTTTTAAAGAACCACAGTCTAACCTCGATACGGTTAGATAACGGTATTTAACACGAAATCAATACCACCAAATCGTAAACGAATACCGATATCTACCAAAACCGAAACCGAAACTGACACCAATACCAATACCGATACCGATCTCCAATACCGATATCCCAAGGGTAGATTGGTTGTCAGGCTTTTTGGACTTCTGATTACTACTAACGATTGTTATAGGTACTCGTATGACGGGACTGACGCCTTTACCTTCTCGCCTAGGCATGGAGGAATCTCGATGTTAAGAACGGTCACCCATCCACAGACTGGCCGCGCCAACGGTAGCTTAACTTTAATTCTCAATAGCAGCTCGGAGTTTAGATTCGGGGAATACCTACTTATAGGCGTGTTGTTGTTATGTTATGTTGTATATGTGATGCAAATAGTTGGAATTGTTTTGGAGTATATAGGGCTGTCAATACTCTGTTTGCTAATTACACGCATACCACAACAATAAATTAGCCACTGAATTGTCAATAGGGTTGGCTCTCGTTTCTGCTCTTTGACTGCATTTTATCACATTGAATGCGAAAAAACAATTATATTTTTTTGCAACAGTGATCAAGCGGAAATCTTACAATTACATATCGTCATGCCTGTATTCGCGGAAGGGGTAGCCAGCGGTATAATAATGTATGTATGTATTTGATCCAAAAATCTTCAACACTAATAGTTGTTCCAATCGGAAATCGTAGCGTAGAAGCCAATCGTTCAGGCATGGCGCCATCCTTGTCATTGTTCTTATTTTTAACAACTATCCCATATTCACACTAGCTAGTGGTGACATACACGTGAATTCTTCAAGTGTATGCCGCCACTTCCTCTATAACAAAATATCGTCACAGAATCTACCTTCAAAGTACAGCTGTAGAAATATTTCGAGCCTTAGATGTCGCACCCACTAACCGTTAATGACGCTTTCATTCGTGAGACTGTACATGCTGTTATGTATGTAGATACGCAAAACCGCTAATTAGGTGGGGAATTTCAATGCTCCCGAGTAGATAAAATGAACTGTGAAGCGTTTAGACCACAAGTTGTACGGGGAAAGCGAGTGTTTTTTTTTTATATACGACTCGGGATCGAGAGAGGGCCGATCCTGCTCGGAGACGTAGGCGCCGGAGAGGCAACCGCTTCGGTGCCCAGCCCAGATATTGCATATTGATTCTCCCCCAAATCACTGGTGGGAATTAGCACAGGAGGGTTCATGGTAGTGTTCCATTTGGAGATCCCGGAGCCTCTCCTCATAATGTGCGGGAAATGGCCACCGTGTGGTTTTAGTCGGTCGGAGTCCGACATAACCATCGGGTATCCATGAGGATTTCCACACGGGACAAAAAAAAAAAGGTGGCATACAAGCATACGGTCCGCCTGATGGTAAGCAGTTACCGTAGCCTATGGTGTTCGGGGTATCAGTGCGTTACCAAACCTGTCAAAAATCTGTTTACACCCTTTTTGAGAGAGTGGGCTGGCAGCATAGGAGACAATAAGTGTACGGTCTCATTGACGTACATTTTTTCTTGCCTACTATGGAACCTACTTACTGTCGCTATGCACGTCATACGTAACATGTAAAACACATACATTATATTTAATATTACGAATAAAATACTGCAAATAGTAACAACTTAGAGAAAGAATCGTGGTTTACTTATTATTGTAACTGACGCGTCTCTTCGTACTCCACTAACTAAACCTCTCCACCACAGCCAATGTGCGGAGTTAGCTAACTGCAGCCCGTACAATAAGTGTGTTGCTTAAACACCGGTCCGGTCCCCCGGTCCGCCCCACTGTCAACACAGCGCTTCTTCGCAGAGCTCTGGCAACCTTGCTCACCGTTAGGAACACAATATAGCACGGAACTATGTTATTTGGCTACGATTTTCTGCAAGGTGGAGGTACTTCCCCAGTCAGCTTCAATTACAAGTAGAATTATTCAATTCCAATATGCTCTCTCTAAAATATTATTTTTACAATATATGTGGAATATTATTTTGATAGCATAGGTATTATTTGACACTAAATTTGCTAATGGGCACTATAATTTCTTGGCCTGTAAAGGTCCATGCAGAATATTAGTTTTGACTATATGAGAGCCATGCTTCGGCACGAATGGGCCGACTCGACTGGGGTGATACCACGGTCTCACAGAAAACCGGCGTGAAAGAACGCTTACGTTGTGATTCGCCGAGTGAGTGAGAAAAACGGAGGCGCAAGTCCTTTTAAAAGGCAACGCACTTGCGACTCCTCTGGTAAGTCCATGGGTGACGGTGACGGTATCGCTTACCGTCAAGCGATCCGTTTACTCATTTGCCCCGCCTCATACCATAAAAAATAAAGTTATTTCCTCTTGTTTCTTTCTTTTTTTTATATGTTAACCCTTAATTCAGCATATCGTTATCATTGCATAATTCTAATATAAATAAAAAAAACTGTTTTTAAAACCATATCAAATCGCTTACCTCTTCTAACTTGTTTACTCAGAACAACATTAATCATATGGAACGAGCAGCACAATGTACCTTTTACAATAATAATAACTGTCTACGTTGCCGTTTACCGATATTGCAAATTGAACAAAACATGCCTTCACGCCTGCATTGACGGAAGGGGGAGGCAGAGGTTTACCATTACAATTTACTTTTGTTCACATGAAATGGTGAGTTTATTAGTATTGACCGGGCAAGGTCTGGGCAAGGTCTGGGCAATGCTACAAAAGAGAATTTAATATAGAAAAATTTGAAAACTTTGTTAGAATTCAGAATCGTTACCAAGACACGTGTACAGCAATCAAAGTCAAAGCATAATGTTTTATTTCAATTAGACCAGTTAGTGGTACTTATGAATTGTCATAACTGGATGCACGGTTCCAAATAGTGGCTTATGGAGATGTCAAATGGTGGTCGGTCAAATAGTGTCATATAGAAGGTGTACACCCACAGATAAATATTTCTAAGTCAATATATACTATACTAGCTTCTGCCCGCGACTTCGTCCGCGTAGCGTGATGATTATATAGCTTATAGCCTTCCTCAATAAATGGGCTATCTAACACTGAAAGAATTTTTCAAATCGGACCAGTAGTTCCTGAGTTTAGTGCGTTCAAGCAAACAACAAACAAACTCTTCAGCTTTATATATTAGTACTAGCAACCCGCCCGCGGTTTCACCCGCGCTGCCCCGTCCCTAAGAGTCATAGCGTGATGTTAAATAGCTTAAAACCTTCCTCTTGAATCAATCTATCTATTAAAAAAACCTGCATCAAAATCCGTTGCGTAGTTTTAAAGATCTAAGCATACATAGGGACAGACAGCGGGAAGCGACTTTGTTTTATAATATGTAGTGATAGATATCAATAAAGACTACTAGGTAGTACTTTTTGAATACCTTTTTTACATGATAGGCAGCCCCCAAAACGCCCGCCCTTCACCGACTTCACTGCCCTCGCTTTAAGTTTTTTAAGAGATAGGGGGGCAAACGAGCAGTCGGATCACCTGATCGCAAGCACTTACCGCTGGCCATGGACACCCGCAACACCAGAGGAGTTGCAGTGCGTTGCCCGCCTTTGAAAAGGGTATGGGCCTCCTGTATCCTCACTCACTCGGCGAAGCACAACTTAAGTGTAGTTTCAGGTCGGTTTTCTGTGAGGCCGTGGTACCTATTACTCCAATCGAGCTAGCCCATTCGTGCCGAAGCATGGTGCTCCTATGGATTAACATTGAAACTTTACTCTCACTGGCATCATATATGGCATAGTTTGTTATATACTACACATACAATCACGCCTGTATTCCCGTAAGGGTTAGGCAGAGGTGTACTAAGGTACACCCACATTTTGCCGTTATTTTTAGGTCCCATGACATTAACCGGTCATAAATTCCAAACTCCGAGCTGCTACTGAGATTTTCATAGAAAAACCCAATAACTCTTTGCTCGACCTGGGTATCCAACCCAGGACCTCTAACATAGCAGTCGCATTAGGGACCACTAGAATAACGATGCAGTTATTTACTACAACTACCTGTAATATTATTTACTACAACTACCTGTAATATTATTTACTACAACTACCTGTAATATTATTTACTACAACTACCTGTAAGATTATTTACTACAACTACCTGTAATATTATTTACAACAACTACCTGTAATATTATTTACTACAACTACCTGTAATATTATTTACTACAACTACCTGTAATATTATTTACTACAACTACCTGTAATATTATTTACTACAACTACCTGTAATATTATTTACTACAACTACCTGTAATATTATTTACTACAACTACCTGTAATATTATTTACTACAACTACCTGTAATATTATTTACTACAACTACCTGTAATATTATTTACTATAACTACCTGTAATATTATTTTTGGCATCAATAATGTATTCTCTACATGGTAAGTAGTTTAGCGCAGAATAAACTTGGAACAAATCCAAGTCCAATAGATACATTACTAGTTGCTTTGATTGATGAACATCCAAATTGGTTGATGGATGAATTCTAGGCTAGCTACCACTCTCACAGCAATATTACTAATAAATACTAACCAATAAAATAGCCCAGTGAATGCGAAAGTAACAGATTGTATTTTGACGAAGGACATAAGCTACCTTTTGCCTCCAAATGCTAGTTAAACCAAAGGCAACAGCTAGGTATTTAAAACTAAAAAGAAATAGGTATATAAAAAAATAACGTCATATTATAAAACAAAACCACTGCGTCTCTTTGTCTCTCTGAACGCATTTCATATATCACTAGCTATTATTCGCGGTACTTGCAACTTAAAGTGACTTTAAGTTTAACTCTATCAATATTAATAATGTCACTCAAGAATAACGTAGCTTCTTTCATAGTTTTTATAATCAGTTGAGGAGTTTTTGGGTTTATCTATTACAAACAAACTTTCCTATTTATAATATTAGTGTAGATAATTTCTGAAAGGATTTTCACCATATTATATAGACATATATAGTAGTTATAGACTATTTAACATCACGCCACGACCCTTAAAAACAGGGCAAAGCGAGTGAAACTGCGGGATACATCTAGTAAGAATGCACAAAACAAAACCAAAAAGTAATAATTATGTTTTAGCCGGTCGTAATCTTAAACTAGCCAAGTGGTCCTGAGCGCGACTGCTACGCTAGAGGTCCTGAGTTCGATTCCCAGGTCGAGCAAAGTGTTATTGGGTTTTTCTATGAAATTCCCAGTAGCCGCTTGGAGTTAGGAATTTGTGCCCGGTTAATGGCAATAGGCTCGCCCCCTATTACATGGGACCTAAACATACCGGCGAACTGTGGGTGTACATTAGTACGCCTCTGCCTATCCCATAGGGGAATACATGCGTAATGGTATGTTATGTTATATTAAACTCCATTGTGAAGATATCAAATAAACATTAAACTTTCCGAATCCCCCATTGTTTGTGCAAATGTAAAATCTAATTTCGGCAAAACCATATTTTCATAAAACAACAACGAAATGACAAGAAACAAAATATATTTAATTTACGTTGCGGACGCTTTAAGACGTGGGGTGACAGTCGCTGCGACCGTAGACACTCGTAGCAGTTCGTAGCAGTGCGTAGCTACTACGCGCTACGAGGTTGTTAAGTAAAGTAATTCTAACATTGCGAAAAGAAAAACATTATCTAGTTGGTAGGGGCTTAATCATCATAATTATGTGTTTTTTTGTAATTTCAAACAATTTGAGATCTTTAAGAGAATCTCAATACCTGTATTAACTAGGAATATGAATAATCGACTGCCTCATTATTCTAGCGATAGAAGCCCTGGGTTTGATTGCCAGGTTGAGTAAAGTGTTATAGAGTTTTTCTATTAAATTCTCAGAGAGTCTGGTTAGTTGCCATAGGCTCGCCCCCTATAACGTAGGACCTAGATATACCGACAAACAGTGGGTGTTCCATTTTATATCTTTTATTTATGAAGTATTCAACTTAAAAAACGTAGTGTATTTAATCAACTATGTTTCCTTTTTTTGCGTCGTATAAGGAAGTTTCCAGTTAAATTTTGAATTTAAAATATTAATAGTTCAGTCGGACAGTTAATCAGTAAGTTTAACATTCAAATATTCTATAGATTACTGCAAGAAAATGTGAATAAAACTTCATGAGTTTTCCGCTCAATCGCAAAGTTTTCAAATTATAGCCTAGATATTACTAAAGCCTGTTTATTTTCACGTAAACCTAAGATAAAACGGTTTAATTTACCGCGTTCAACAGCATACTGGCTCCTAGTAAATTTTCCTCTATTGTTGTCAATTTTAGCTTCGAGCTAAGAGCCTTAATAGAAAACAATGGGCCAAGCACCATATTTACGTAACACACCCAAATTTAATTAAATCCATGACTTACTGAACCTTTCGGACCGTTCTGTTTGTTTATGGTATTAATATACGTAAAATCATTATGTTTCTACCATAGATATAAACAAAACTTACTATCGCGCTTGTGTTCTCGAAGCGTTGGGCAGATGCCTTTACAATAAGATCAAATAAGGCATAGACATCAGTTGCCAATCGTACTTATAAACAGTGTACTACATTATATTTTTGGTCAGCGTACTATTGCGTACAGCATACCGTGGTAAATAAAATATATATATTATATATTTTTTTTTTGTAATACGGAAAGACAATGGTGAAAAATTATTATAGTCTTTATAAGGTAATATATAAACTATTATACTTATATAAACTATTGGTTGAGTTGACTACAAATCAAGAAACCGGCATTTCTTGATTTGTAGTCAACTCAACCAATAGTTAAAAAATAGTGGCGAATGGTTAAATTTCGGCAAAATGCGTTTTGTGACCAATTGTTAGCATAACCAACGGTCGAATCTGATTATTAGTTTCTAAAATTAACCTCCCTATATTGGAAAGTTAATAATATGGTGGATAGTTAACCAACCAACAAACCAAGTTTGATATTGAAAAACATAATAGCTCTTTAAACATGGTTAATCTAACAAACGGTTTGACTATGGATAAAAAAAACTGGGCTTAGTCGCGTTAAAAATAAATATTTTAAATATTCTCGAGTATGATCTAGTAGGTGTTTTCAATATTTTGGTCTGTAAATGTAACATTTTGAGTAACATTTTGATGATTGATAGAACAACACATTATCTCGAAAAAAAAATATATTATTGTGTGAATATCTTCGCAATCAGTCAAATCATTCAAAATTTGTGCGGTCACTTACAGATGTATTTACTATTAATATAATTATGTAAAGATTGCTGCAATTTACCCAAGTTCTACACAAGAGATTTAAATCTAATTTAATGATGTTTCTGCTTGTGTACACACGGCCTTAATTTTAAGACTGAATTCCGTTGAGATCAAGCCTTACTGAGTAACATTTTAGATATTTAATAGTTTATTTTGTTGAACACTTGAGATTTCTTGAATCTGTTGTGCAAGACAGATTTACAGTAGATTCAGTGTTTCAAATATAATGGACGCAAATAATTTGAATGTTCCACAAAATTTGAATTTGTATAAACTTTGGGTATTTTCTCTCTTTCTATCTTTGGGTTTACTTTGAAGCTTCGTATACTTTAAACCCCTATTTTTTATAGACTAGGAATTTGATTATTTTTTTTGTTCTGCAGGTAATTAAGCAAATACCGAGGCTGTAAGACTGGACCGCCTATTGGAGATCAACTATACATATGTAAGTCCGAATCCGATCGTTACAAGACGAATTAGTCGCCATCAAATGGCTGTAAATGCTTTGTTATACACTAATATGGCAAAATCGAAAGACTTAATATGGAATCGACTCAACATCTATCTCCACATCTGCTTAACTTAGAAATTAGGTACCTTTTTTATAAAAACTTTACCCCACACTAGGATTTTTTCCCGCACCGTGAGTGCTTTTACAAATACAATTTAATGCACACAAACACCCAGACCCGTACTATCTGTAAGTTTTTTATGGGATAGGGGAGCAAACGAGCAGACGGATCACCTGATGACGAAGATGCCCATGCTTGTAAATGCAAATGGGCCGGCTTGACCAGAGTGATACCATTGCCTCAGAAAACCGGCGTGAGACAACGCTTAAGTTGTGTTTCACCGAGTGAGTGAGGATACCGGAGGCTCAAACCCTTTTAAAAGGCCGGTAACGCACTTGTGACTCCTATGGTGTTACGCGTGTCCATGGGCAACGGTATCGCTTACCAGCCATTCCGTCTGCTCGTTTGGCCCCCTATGCCTGTGCCGGATTTTTGCTTAGGCCTACAAGGTCCCGGCCTAGGGGTCCAGCCAGCCGGGATCTACAAATAAGCTTAAGAGCATGACTTGAAGGGGTCCCGAATGCCAAGTGGTTAGGCACCCTGGACATCTAAGTCCAGGCCTGGAAACCTGCTACTGAGAAACCGTGGCGTGGAAGCCGATTGTTTATACGCTACCAAACGCTGAATGCAAAATGTAATGTTAATATACGTTAGACGTCACAATTTTCTTTGAATTAATTCTGTCTTGTGAACTGAAAGACAGTTGCCACCCTTTGCTCCTATATTGATTAACATATAAATAGCTTTAATGTCCTGTACCCATTCCAGGCAATATGTTTTGACCTAAATCGTTTTATGCTCAACTGAATTGAGCTCAGGATTTCCTTATAACATTTTATCGCAGTTAAAGTGATCTAGTGGTTCTAAGGGCGACTACTAAGTTATAGATCGTCGATTCGATTTCCAGGTCGAGCAAAGTGTTAATAGTTTTTTTTTATTATATTCTCAGTAACGTACCATCGCGCCTGTATTCTTCGAAAGGGTAGACAGAACCAAACTAATATGCGCAAACAGTTTTCCGGTATATTTAGGTCACTTGTAATAGGAGGTGAGAAATTTTAACTGAACACAAATCCAAACTCCGAGCTGCTACTGAGAATTTCATAGGAAAACCCAGCAACACTTTGCTCACACTGGGAATCGAATCTAGGCCCTCTAGCGTAGCAGTCACACTTACAACCACTGTCTCAAAGTATTCAGAAGGAAAGGATTGAGAAATACAGCCGAAGATAAGCTTGAACCATTTTAATGACTTGCTGGAATCGTAAACCATTTTCTCATAGCGGATTTTATGTCGGGTGCTAGGGAACTCCGTCTAGCGAGTTAATACGCGCCGAGGTAGACGCTAGCCTATGATTGTACAAAAGACATTTATTTTATAGTTTTATTTATCATCACGCAGCATTTGAAATTGGAATCAAAATCTTATTTTTTGAATTAAGAATAGAATAGAATAGAATTTTATTTTGCAAATACATATAGAATCCCATTATAGAATCTATAAAATCTAAATCCAAGCCCAAAACTGCAAGACCAAAGGATACGGTGAGCTCGTTCTGCGTGAATCGGATCGCTAATAATTAACAAAAATGTAAGGTAGCTGTTAGTAATTTTAACATCAAGACGTCCAACACCTCAGTCTGCCCGTGACCATGGATGCTGTAAAGGATCCGAAACGTCGGGAACTAAATAATATCAATATACCGCGATAAAATCCGTAAAAAGTAGTTTCATTTCAATGTCTAATATTCGCGTAAGTGTCAGAAATCAGTATATGTTTCAAATGTCAAAATCATATCATACTAAGAAGCGGCGGTAGCCTAATGGCTAGGGCGTCGGACTTGCGATCATGTGGTTGCCGGTTCGAAACCCACCCATTGCACTACCGACGTGAACCCACTCGTAACACAAGCATTTAGCTTAGCACGAGGGGTTAACAAGAGTACTAGTAATGTGTGAGCCACATTACTAGTAAGCTTTAAAAAAAAAATACTATTACCTTTAAAACCATTTACAGCATCTCATTAAGAAAAAAGGTGAAGATATACATGAATATTTGTTATCCATATTCTGAAAATATAGTGTCAGAGTGTACCTGTATTAATTTAAGGAACCAGACACTAAGGGCCACTTGCACCAACTTCATAAATATGTTTAAATTGTATTTAAGCACATAATTTCTATGAAAAACGTGTTTAAATACAATTTTGAAGTTGGTGCAAGTGGGCCTAAATATTTTTGACACAATCAACGCAAAGATGTAGTCCCATTTAAACAAATATTTATGGTAATTACAGTTTAAAATTGATCGTAATTATTTTTTTACGTCATGTAAAAAAATAATAAAAATATGTTGCAGGTGTCCATGGGCGGCGGTGATCGCTTACCATCAGGCGATCCGTCTGCTCGTATGCCTGCTATCACATAAAAAAAAAATGTACCATTATACCTCTTGTAAGGATGGCTTAGAATTCTGTTCTCCACTGCCTTTCAGATAGCAATATTTTAAGAGCCGAGAAAATATCTGGCTTGTTCGGTGGTACGACCTATTGTGGTCTGACTGGCTGGCGACCACTCTTACGTCGGTCCCTTGCGAGCGTTGCGTTCACACACATGGAAGGGTCTGGAATAAGATGCAAGATCTCCAAAACCGTTTCATGTGCAAAGCCAAGGGCGCCCCTTAGATGGAGGCATTCGATGCCTCGCCGCCAAGTCGGGTTACGCTGTAAAGATTTATAATACGACCAGAAGCACAAAAAAACGACATCGATTCATGGTGGATATTCCAAAAATCCAAACGAATCGCTTTAAGTCCGCATTTATCATGCATACCACCGAAATGTGCAATGCGCTTTCCGAGTGGGTCTTCCCCGCTAGATATAATCTGGGTGTCTTTAAATCACGAGTGAATCGGTTTCTTCTAGGCATGCGCGCTCCATCTTAGGTTGCAGTGTCGCTTAACATCAGGCGAACTGGAGATCATTCGTAAACCTATCAAGAATAATAAAAAAAAGATTTCCTGAATCAACAGCCTACGACTACACCTAAAAACCTATGTAAACCTATCGTTCCCTGCCTGTAAAACTCTTTCGTCGACTGTATCTAAGTCAACCGTAATTTTACGGGTAATCAACCACTTCTACCAACCCTAAAACGTGGTTATAATAACCTCAACAAACATAAACGGAAGACAACGCACGATATTTACATACATAACTAATTATTAAAGCAATAAAGCTGTCAAGTTGATATGGCTGCTTATGATACATAGGCTTTGAAATTTGTATAATGAATAAATAATGTAAAAGGAACGACATATAAGGGCTTTGGATATTAAAAAAGTAAAATACATTCATTATTAATACCACCACGCTTATATTCCCTGAAGTTTTTACCAGAGGTGTACCTACTAATATACCTAACAGCAATTCGCCGGTATGTTTAGATTTTATTAGAAGAGGGAAAAGCAAAGTCTTATCTGCTACTGAGAATTTCATAGAAAAACCCTAGCTTTTATTCGATCCGGGAATCGAACCCAGGACGTCTAGGATAGTAGTCGTACTTGCGATGATTACACTAACGGGGTAGTTAAATATAATAAAATAGGAATGTATAATACTTTTTCTTTTGTATTTCGCATTAAAGTCTACTCAAAGTTTTCCAAAACTTCGTTAAAGAAAACTTTGGCCTCAGTCAGGCGCTTTAGTCAACTAAGATATCGGGATCACTAATAAATAAAATGTTGAACCTATAACCTGGAGCTCTATCTGGATTACCAGTTAAATAAAGTACACCCACATTACCATAATAACACAATGCTATACAACGGAGAAAAAAACCGATCAATTGCGAGTCGCACTCGCGTACCGAGGTCCCCTACAAACTTTTAGGTGGGTAAAAAACTGTACTGTTACTGTAATATATATTAATATATTTCGAAGCGTCGGTAGCCTAATGGCTAGGGCGTCGGACTTGCGATCATGTGGCTGCCGGTTCGAACCCCCCCCCCCCCCCCCATTGCACTACCGACGTGAACCCACTCTTAACACAATCAATCTAGCTTAGAACGAGTGGTTAACAAGAATTATACTAGTAATGTGCGACCCGCATTGCTAGTAAGCTTTTTTAAAGAAAAAAGAAAGAAAAAAAGAATATTGTCAATATACATCGAATGTTACATCACAAAAAAAAAGTGATTTATATTGTGATGTGAAAACCGTTGTCCTCATACATCGATATGTTCCAAGGGATTGCAGACCTTAGTAGGCGATATTAACTGATTTCTGACAATTACCCGAATCGATACTTAATTTATAAAGCTGAAGAGTTTGTTTGAACGCGCTAATCTCAGGAACTACTGGTCTGATTTTCAAAATTCTTTCAGTGTTAGATAGCCCATATATTGAGGAAGGTTATAGGCTATATATCATCACGCTAAGACTAAGTAAGTATTCCACGCAGACGACGTCGCGGGCGGAAGCTAGTATTAGATAAAATTGAAATATAACTACTTTTTACGGATTTTAAATAATATAGATACAACGCGACACTATCCCACAATGCGATATTAATTTCATCTTGATATACCACTTTGTGTTTCTTCTGAAAAAGGCTTCTTGACAGACGGACAACAAAATGATCCTATCTTCCTTTAGGTTCCGTTCTTCTATTGAGGTACGGAACCCTAAGCCTAACAACAATAAAAACTGTTATTTATATGCAAATAAGGCCAACAAATTTTGCCTAGCAACGATGGAAAGGAGAACATATTCATTACAAGTATTAATACGGTTCCTGAATGAAGCTCAATCATCTATTGTTTATGAAAATCTAAGAAAACCGTGTATATTCATTGGCTTGAGACGAGATAATAACATACCATCACGCCTGTCTTCCCGAAGGGTTAAGCAGAGATAGCTAAATAAAGCTGTTCACGTAAACATCTACTGTTAGCCTATTTATTACCAGGGCATAAATGCCCAGTTGTGTTTCGCCGAGTGAGTGAGGTTACCGGAGGCCCAAACCCTTTTAAAAGGCGGGCAACGCACTTGTGACTCCTCTGGTGTTGCGGTTGTCTATAGGCGGTGGCTATCACTTACCATCAGGTGATCCGTCTGCTCGTTTGCTCCCTCATCCCATAAATAAAAACAAATCCCAAACTTTGAACTGCTATTGAGAATTTCGGAACCACAGATCGTATTAAGGCTGACCCTATTGCTATTGTGACAGATTCGTAACGAAACTCCACTTTAATATAAAACAATTGGCAGAATAAAACTTATATACTATCACACCTGTATTCCCCAAAAGGGTTAGGCAGAGGCATACTAAGGTCCAGTTCGTCGAAATTGTTTAGGTCCCATGTAATAGAGGACGAGCCTATGTTCTTAACCGGGCACAAATCCCAAAATAAGCTGCTACTGAGAATTTCATAGAAAACCCCATTATTACTTTGCTCGCCCTGGGAATCGAACCGAGGACCTCTCGCTCAAATGAGGCGATCCCTATGTCACTTGCTTCGGTAATTTCAAAGGAATTTCGTGGAAATCTGTTCGCGCTGGAAAGTTACGATTTGTATAGGTTTTCTTAGAAATCCAGCCTAACTTCAAAGATCACACACATCCTAAATATAGTAGCAATTTGAAGAATTGACTTACTGCCTCATTAGTCTAGTAGTCATTAGCGCGACAGCTAGAGGTCCTGGGTTCGATTCCCAGGTCGAGCAGTGCTACTGGGTTTTTCCTAGGAAATCTCAGTAGCAGCCCAGAGTTTAATATAATTTAGATATTAATCAAAATTCCTCATTTTAGACATTAGGTACATTATAATTACCGAACAACTACATATTGTTCATACAAAAATTTGATCCATGTGGGGATCGAACTCACAATCTCATAGAAGCCGATCTCTAAACCACAACGCTAAACGTGATAATGTGCAAGATCATGTCTTAACCTCTATTCCATAATTTCTCTCTTTTCTGTCCACTAATTATACCATTCCACAGAAAAGACTCTTTTATCAACGCATTAAGAATGAATTTCATACACATTGAATATATTACAAAACCATAGACTAATGAGTGAGCAATAAAAGCCTTCTGCATCGTAGAATGCAAAAAAAAATCTCCATTCAGTTTCTAGGTCACTCCCGGAGAGGGGAATAGATCTTTTATCTTAAATGAATGACGGTTCGAAAAACTTTTTGTTCGATATTTCAAATTACGGCTCGTGATTGGGCCTTTAAAGGTCGCGTTCGGTGTTTTGAATATCGAAATTAGAGTTTCCATTTTCTTATCGGAATTGGGAGTGGAATGCTTTTAGTGGTGTAATTACGTGATGCACGAAATTTGTGATGATTTTAAGAGGAACCAATTTCTGATTTCACCATTATATAGCGGTATTAGTATGCTATTGCTTATATTATTGTTGTATTAATATATGTAGTAGTACTATGTGTGACTGCTACGCTAAAAGTACTGGATTCGATTCCCAGGTCAAGCAGTCAGGGGTCGGGTATTTCTACAAAATTGTCAGTAGCAGCTCGAAGTTTGGATTTTTTCCCGGTTAATGGCAAAAGGCTCGCCCCCTATTATATGGGACCTAAACGTACATTCTTCAGTACACGTCTGCTTTACTCTTCGGGGTATATAGTCATGATGTTATGTTCATAATATTACGATTCTTCTTCTTATTTTGTTTAAACTCAGGACGATTGCATCAAGACACTTAAACTAAACTTGACCAGCTATCCCTTTTCCGTGATAGTGTTTATTTTATTAGTAGATTTGCAATATTTTAATATGAAAATTGCTATTACATAAAAACTATTAAATTAAATAATTTTAATAGTCACACATTCACAATTTAAAACCATGGAAATCATATTAATATGCTTCATAAAACAGAATGGTTAAATAACAACTCTATTCATTTCATTAGAACAATAGTGTTGTTAAAAATACATCTGTGATGCAGCTTAAAATATCAAGAACAAAAAATTCAAGAGCGCAAAATAACAATGCGAATTATACGCAAGTGCCTAGTATATGCGCAAATATACGAGTACGAACGTATAATAGCAACAACTTGCATTCAAAATACTGAAATTCAGCTCGAAACGGCGGAGAGCATTGGATTTTTCCGAGCGAATGTATCGTGGCTAGGAAAACTGCGTATCAAGGAAAAATAAGCAATTTTATTTTTTCTAAATATGCTATGCTATGAATCTCAGCTTAACTCCTATCAATCTGAGAGGATACCCGTCCCCAGCAGTGGGACATTATAATGGGTTGATTATGTTTATGTATGCTAGAAATCACGTTGTGAGATAAGGTCGGGAATACCTACTGACATTCGAGAATGCACTAAGGTTATCATGTGTTCCTGTCCTGAACATTTCACAGCGCAAATTGACGTGGGCGGGACATATTAGCCAAAGAATAGAATAATCTTTATTGTACACCATAAGAGACACAAAATTAAAGATTTTTTTGAAACTAATGGACAGGAAAGATATAAAAAACTGCCCAAGTGCGAGTCGGACTTGCGCACCGAGAGTTCCGTACTTAAAAATATTTATTTTTTTATTATATGATGTAACTAAAAAATTATACTTTTCGCAATTTTTCCTTTATCTGTGCTATAAGACGTTGCTTCGTACCAAATTTCAAGATTCTGAGTTCACGGGAAGTACCTTGTTGTGTTCCCTTACGAGTGTCGAAAATTTGCGGCATAAACGGTTGTATGTTTTGATTGCGTTGTCTTAGAAGTTTTATTTTTCACAGCTCCAAGGGACAGTAGATTTGAGTATTTGAGTACGGAACCCTAAAAAGGGGTAAGGGTTAAAGAACCGATGGCAGGCGTTACTTTGTTTCATATTGGCGCCACGTGTTGTGGGTTCAATCGCCACACGGAGCAAATATTTGTATGACCTACAAATAGTTGTTCCGACTCTCGGCGTTTGAGTATGTGAGAATTCATGTTAGTAAAAGCACCCACAATACTAGAGAACAATTCTAGAGTAGGGCAATTGGGGGGTATTTTCAAATAAAACTTACATACTTTATTATCATTTCTTTCCGTAGTTTTTCAACCAATTCAAAAGATTTTTAGGTAACATTTTATAAAGCTGAAGAGTTTGTTTGCTTGAACGCGCTAATCTCAGGAACTACTGGTCCGATTTGAAAAATTCTTTCAGTGTTAGATAGCCCATTTATTGAAGAAGGCTATAGGCTATAAACGCTACGCGGACGAAGTCGCGGGCAGAAGCTAGTACAAAATAAAACTTTTCATAGCAATAAAATACATCTGATTTTAATTTTTTGAAAAGACATTATTGCGCCATAACATAACCCTCTTCCGAATAATGACCATTCCGTCAAGTTTTATTTCTTTATATAGGTCAAAACAAACTTTCCAAAAAATGCCTTCCTAGAGATTTCTTCGAGGAAATTCTTTTCATTTCCTTTACATTCAGTGCCACAAAAGCGACCTGCAACTGACAGCAATTCTTCAAATTCAAAAAAGGTTGGACAAAACCTCCTTTTGTCTTTCAAATTTTCAAAAAAAAATAATTGTTTTGCTGTTATTTGAATTTAATTCAAGTATTAGTGTCAAGTTTGCTGTTTCTAAGCCAGGGGCAGGGCTAGATACTTTTTAACCGACTTCTAAAATGGAGAAATTTCTCAATTTAACAGTGTGTGTATATTATTATATTAATTGCCTCAGTTTAGTGGTACCAAGCGCGACTGCTACGCTAGAGGTCGTGGGTTCGACACCCAGGTCGACCAAATGTTATTGGGTTTTCTTATTACATTGTCAGCTCAGAGTTTACATTTGTGCCCGGTCAATGTCAAAAGGTTCACTTCCTATCACATGGACCTAAAATACAGCGAATTGTGGGTTACATTGGTACGCCTTTGCTTAACCCTTCGGGGAATAGAGGCGTGATGGCATGTTGTGTTATAAAATATACTTTCTTATTGATCCTGTATAATTAATTTGGTTAGTGTTCCATCGGTTCTAAAGATCTTTTTTATGTACATCGCTGTTTTCGTGGACAACGACTGCTAGTTTCAAGATAGCTATAACAAAAGCTGACGTATCTATCCGCGAAATACCGACAAACATTCAGAACATGTAACACGTATACCAGATACGTGTTACTGGTGGTAGGTATCTAAATAACATACGCATTCACAAATATTCCGTCGATCTGGTATCGTCGTGCGCGTGTTGAGTTTCCTATCTGCCATGAGAGAGCCATGCACGAATAGGCCGGCTTGACCGTAGTGAAACCACGGCCTCACAGAAAACCAGAAAACACAACGTAAGCGTGAAACAACGCTTACGTTGTGTTTCGTACCGGCAGCTCAAATCCTTTTAAAAGGCCGACATCGCACTTGTGATTCCTCTGGTGTTGCGGGTGTCTATTGGCGGCAGCAATCGTTTACCATCAGGCGGTCCGTCTGTTCATTTACCCCCTAGGTATATCATAAAAAAAATGGTAGAGCTGATTGCTGAGGTGCCGTCAGCTGGACGTCAGGGACTGTTCTACGCGTCTGACACGATATTCTAATTAACGTGTTTGAGGTCTTGCGCCTATTCAGATACACGATCTGGGGGCATGGCAGTGCCCCCGCCAAGACGAGCGCGAAGCAAACACTGGCGTACCATGCTTTACTGGAACCATTTCACCGCATTTTCAGGCCCGTATTTAAGAACCTCTGGATAAAACCAGAACGCAGAAATTTTCGTCATCCGGTAAGCTATAATCACATACTTAAAATCCAAAATTTCAAGTGCTTTCGCCTTACTTCAAAAATAAAAAAGACCTACTTACAGTCACTTAGTTCCGATAATAATGTTGTGTGACTTGACCGTTGACTTGTACCCACTAACGTATAAAGAATGTTCAAATTATATTGTCAACGAAAAATACTGTGTACACATGTGTTGAAAATTCACCTTTATATTTGAATTTACAACAAGGGTACATGTCAACGGCCAAGTCACACCACATTAACTATAAATAATAAAGAAATTGCAGTAAGGAACCTTAGAATTGGCACGACTTTGTTTAGATTTCATTACTTTTTAGAGATAAACAAGCAGCTCCATCGAGACTTGGCTAGTTTTTTACAGAATGTTTTTGATGGGATTTATAATATACAGCAACACATCCAATTTTAACCCACTTGGTTCCCACAACATAATCCTTCAACACGTACGTTAAAATAAAACACGTTCTCATTTAATTTGGTATACAGAAAGGCTCACAAAACGAGAATCTTTTGGGACCGGAAACGCAACCAATTTGGAAGCCGTATAGGATTCGCCATTTTATTTTCAGCGTCTCTTTATGAATATCTATTGAGAAAACCTTTTTTTTTTAAGGAAGAGGAAGTTTTGTATACTTAGCCATTAGCAGTGCCTTCGAAATTTATAAAAAAAATATTAAGTCGATTATCTGTACAGTTTCACACTTTTTTACACGGCTCCGAAGGGTTGTAGCGTGATGTTATTAGCCACCTCTGACACTAAGCTATCAAATGTTTTTTTTAATGCAATTGATATTTCCAGATATAAGCGAACACTTGAGCTTTCCTATATTACATCGATATTAAATATTTTAATCAAATTAAACCAATTCACGGATTTTATCGTGTTATATTATTTTTATGTTTAAGGGGTTGTAGCCTGATGTTATTAGCCACCTCTGAAACTAAGCTATCAAATGTTATTTTTACTCAAATCGATATTTCCAGATAAGCGTTCAAATAAACGAACACTTGAGCTTTCCTATATTTATATCAATGTTAAATATTTTAATCAAATTAAACCAATTGACGGATTTTATCGTGTTATATTATTTTTAAGTTTATATATGTGGTATATTCCAGAAATAAGTACCTATATTTAATCAAGGTTTAAAAACACAATGTTCACGCGGAACATAAGATACCTAGTTGGATTTATTTTTAGTTTATAGATTTAAAACAAATCCGTTGTCATGTCAATAAGCGTGTTGTCAAAAGTGCTATGTGTGTTGCCTGTATTCTTGTTGCCCTTTTTCCAAGGTAATATGGGAAAACCGGCGTAGAAACACAATTGAACTTGAAAACAAAATGGGTGGATTATAGAATACCCAAACCCAACATAAAATTAATACGGGCTATAAAAAAATCTCCTGTAAATACTAAATCTTTCTTCATGTAAAAATATGATAATCGTAGGCTATATTTCCATGCAAAGCCTTATCTCATCTTTAAGTAAGTACGTCTGTTGGAGAGCAATGAAAATATCCCAACAGTATCCTCAAACTTTATGGTCACCGTTAAAAAGTCATCCTGAACAAAATTTCACGCTCTTTTGTTTTTAGCCTCCGACGCAAACAGAGGGCTGTTATAAGTTTAACGCGTGTATTTGTGACATCGTAGCTCCTGAACGGATGATTCGATTTTGATTTAGTTTTTCGTTTGAAAGGAGACACACCACCTATTACGTATTCTGCGTTCTATTTTTGTTTCTTCCACATTCATACATCTTATTTAAACACGTACCGGTTGCGAGTACTACGCACCTCACCTTCCTATCGGCGAATGACCTAGGACTTCCTCTCCCGATACTGCCGGTGACTTAACCTAATAAATTCTCGTTTTTACGGTTCCGTAGTCAAAGGGTAAAACGAGACCCTATTTATTATTACGGCTCCGCTGTCCGTCCGTCTGTCACCAGCCTGTATTCTCATGAACCGTGATAGTAAGACAGTTGAAATTTTCACAGATAATGTATTTCTGTTGGCGCTATTACAACAAATACTAAAAATCAGAATAAAATAAATAGTTAGGGGTGCTCCCATAAAACAAAGGTGATTTTTTGGTCATGGCTTCGTGCGCGAGTCCGTCTCATTTGTTTTTCGCGACGATGTGTTTTTCATTTTTCTCGCAACATGCCCAAACCATTTATTATACACTAAGAAATAAAAAATAAAAAATCTTTTCTTCGGCCAGCACAGACACAAATAATGAAATAATAATATTATAAACTAGCTTCAGCTTCAGCTATATCCGGAGTAAAAATGAAAAACCAACATTGATGACCTCTTTTTTGTATGGGCCTCTATACATCAGGGAGGTCAAGCTGTATCTCAGGATTCATTTAATTAATTGAGATAAAAAGTTCAACAGTTTTTAAGTTGGAGCAATATACTTTCTAATAGTGATAATAAAATTAAAATCTATTCAGTACTTTTTGCTCCAACCCGTAACAAACAGACAAGAATTTTAAAAATCACATTTTCGGATTCGGAGACGTTTATATACCATAACCAACGTGTTTTTTTTTTAATATCTTCAATGTACAGACACAGCTTTTTTACAATTTTATAATAGTAGAGAAAAGAAAAGAAAAGAAACACGATACGACCTTCAAACTTTCAAGAAAAGAGCGTACTCCCTTTTAAAAGGCCGGCAGCGCACTTGTGACTCCTCTGGTGTTGCGGGTGTCCATGGGCGGCGGTTATCACTAACCATCAGGCAAACCGTCTGCTCGTTTGCCCGCTATCCCATAAAAAAAAATACCCGCCGTCGAATTTTTCCTTCACTAAAATAACAATTTATTAACTTAACTAATGTTTGCAATTGTGAAGATCTCAATTAAGTATAAGCTAAACTTGTTTAGAACTAGATAATGCTGGAAATCCAAGTAAGGACCTCTTCATTCAACAGACTTGCTTGCCAGTAACCATAGAAGCAGTTATATTTATTTCAGTAGCAATAAAAGTCTAACTATCGATAAAGGCGGGCTGCCGTCTACAGGCATCGATATTTTGTCTGCTGACAACTGGCACATAACTATATTAATACGTTGGTGACAGAGACAGATTGAGTCCCTGACTTGGCCAGTACGTTGTTCATAAGGGTTATAGATGGAATTTCGTATCAAATATCAGGGTTGTCAAAAAATATATAAATTATCCAAGTAGTAGTATGGATAGGTACTTAGTCGATAATTGAAATTTTGCTTAAATGGTGGGCTGATTGTTTAAATAGGCAGATCATGATGCATTTCGTGATATAGCCGATTATTTCATGATGTTCTTGACTTAATTTCTTTTGTATAATATGTATAACTGCGTCATTAGGCAAGTGGTCCTGAGCGCGACTGCTACGCTAGAGGTCCTGGGTTCGATTCCCAGGTCGAGCAAAGTGTTATTGGGTTTTTCTATGAAATTCCCAGTAGCAGCTTGGAGTTTGGAATTTGTGCCCGGTTAATGGCAATAGGCTCGCCCCCTATTATATGGAACCTAAACATACCGGCGAACTTTGGGTGTACATTAGTACGCCTTTGCCTAACCCTTCGGGGAATACAGGCGTGATGGTATGTTATGTATAATATGTACAATCGCAAAAAAATCGGTTCTGGTTCTCACCGGCGGCCGCACCATTTGCTTCGCTTGCTCGGCTCGTGCATTGTGTGGTCCCAATTCTAACCTAACCGATATTCATTATATAAATCAAATGATTTTTAATATCTTTCCAATATAAATGAATTACTTGGGATTTGTATACTTAACGGCCAGTCCCAATAAATAACAAATCAGTATATTTTCTTACTAGAGATAAGATTTTAACATGAGCTCCGTACGAGTAAAGTCCTATCTCTAGTAAGCAAATGTACTGACAGATATGTTATGACGACTGGGCGTAAGTGATTTAACCTAACTTCATATACACACTTTTTCATGGAATAGGGGGACAAATGAGCAGACGTATCGCCTGATGGTAAGCGATTATCGCCGCTCGTGGACACCCGTAAGACCAGAAGAGTCACAAGTGCGTTGCCTGACTTTTAAAAGGGTTTGGGCCTCCGGTATCCTCACTCACTCGGCAAACACAACGTAAGCATTGTTTCATGCCAGTTTTCTGTGAGGCTGAGGTATCATTCCGGCCAAGCAGGCCCATTCGTGCCAAAGTAAAGGTTATTTTGGCTTACTGTTATGTTCACACATTACATTAACCAATTGTTACCGAGCAATAAACTATAATTGCATTTGCACTACGTAATGTATTGAATAGCGGCAATCCGTCAGCTGCTGACGTCACAAAGTGATCGACTTATTGGATTCTGACTACAACATAGAAAACACACGCAATATCTACACGCTCTATATTTACGGGATATATTTATGGATATATTTATGGACAGACGTTGTTCTTGCCTGAAAATATGAAATAATATTAAAAATAAAGAAGAAAATATTTTTCAATAAACACACATTTACTATTTTTTTTTCTCCCTTCCCTCCTTCCAAATCACTCTGTTTGTAGTCTTAGCCACCCAATCTCTATCGTAAGAGCCTAATTCATCGCGCCACCTCCGTCTAAATTTATATTTATTAAAAACTAGCTTCTGCCCGCGGCTTCGCCCCCGTGGAATTCGGTGTGTCATCACATCCCGTGGGAACGGAATAAAAATTATGTATGTAAATCCTATGTCCGTCTCCTGGTTCTAAGCTACCTCTCCACCAATTTTCAGCCAAATCGGTTCAGCCGTTCTTAAGTTATAAATAGTGTAACTAACACGACTTTCTTTTATATATATAGATTATTTTCTTTCTACTTTTATTATTTACTAGCTGGTCTGACAGACTTTGTCCTGTCCAAGTTTCAATTAACCACCTCGAAAAATCTCATAGAAAAAGGATTTTGATTTTACATGTTTTAAATACACATAGCACCATTGACCTCTTAATACCTATTTTTGACCTTTACGTATTACTTAATGTCAAAAACTTGTCCAGCAGTATTGCATAAACAGAAATACAGGAATAAAAATCTCAAATAACTACTTCGCCATCAGTAGAGATAACGCACGTTGCAAGGTGGTTAGTAGGTAGGTAATTTAATAATGGCTAGGGCATCGGACTTGCGATCATGTGGTTGCAGGTTCAAAACTCACCCATTGCACTACCGAAGTGAACCCACTCGTAACATAAGCATTTAGCTTAGCACAACGACTTAACAAGAATAATAGTAATGTGCGACCCACATTGCTAGTACTCTTAAATAATATATATTATTAAATGACCCTTTTTTTTCTTTGGTTTTGGAAAAATCTGTATTTTTTTATTTGATAACCCAATTCATGAGAAAAGTTTTAGAGGCTAATAAAGAAAAAAACATAGTTAAGCAAAAACGAAAAAACGGCCAACGGGTAAAACAGCGTGGCACAATTAGTGCTAAATATATATATTTTATGTATATTTTTTCACAGTTAACGAAATTACCAATCAAATAAAATTAATTTACACACTGCTCAATATTTTCATCCAATTAAAGTTAAAATAACAATTTATTAAAGAAACAACAACACGAAATACATAATGAAATTCCCAATATCGAATTCTCTTGCTTATCCATTGGGTTTGGGAATAAAACAAAAACGTTGATGGGAAAATTCCCATCGGCGCGAAAGTGTTTTTCCGACGATATTTGTAAATTCATTCGAGTCCCTATAGGGCTGTTGAAATTAATGCGACGTAACATAATATTCTGTATCTATTATGAAACAAATTAAGTATAATGGACGAGTATATTTTGTTTTCCCATTTCGAAATTCAGTCGCATTTCGGTATTGGGAGCCGTCTTCAAAAACGAGCACAATATTTTATTTTACAATTATAAAAATTTCAGATACTTCTTCAATCACGTATGCCATTGCCTAGGCCCTAATCTAGAGCTACAATGATCTAAACTAAATCACTCCTATTTCCCGAACAATTAAACTATATTTATAACTAGTAGTAGACTGCCTAACTAGCCTAGTTAACACTTAATAACACTTTGCTCGACCTGGGAATCGAACCCAAGACCTCTAGTGTACCAGTCGCACTCAGAAGGTCTTGGGTTCGATTTCCAGGTCGAGGAAAGTGTTATTAAGTGTTTCTATGAAATTCTCAGTAGCAGCTCGGAGTTTGGAATTTGTGCCCAGTTAATGGCAATAGGCTCGCCCCCTATTACTACTTGAGACCTAAACATACCGGCAAACTCTGGGTGTACATTAGTACACCTCTGCCTAACCCTTCGGGGAATATAGGCGTGATGGTATTATAACTAGTACCTACTGTAGTACGTAACTGTACATGTACTGATGACCCACAATATAAACATAGCCTTAGGCATAACCTTGAAATTCTGCCTATTTCTAATCTAATCTAACCTCACAGCAAAAGATAGAAGGGCCTTCATCCATAAATAGCTACGTAGGTATCGTATATGTGAAGTCGTCGATGCGTAATATGCAATCCAACACACTCACGCGTTTGTAACGATACACTAGTCTTTTCATAATTATGGGGTCGGCTTCCAATTTAACGAATAAATATTAGTATTTTACACTAAGCAAGTTCTGCTATCAGACGTCAACCAACAGGCTTTTCGGGCTTCTGACTATAGCTAACGGTTATCGTAATTAAGTGTTGACCTTGTGACAAGCAGCAAATGCTCAAAAATTCACACACAATTGAAATGAAACTACTTTTTACGATACGATTTTATCGCGTTGTATTGATTCAGCATCAACAGCATCCATAGTCACGGGTAGACTGACTCAGTCTACCCGTGACCATGGTTGCTGTAAAGGATCCGAAACGTCGGGAGTAAAATAATATCAATACCACGCGATAAAATCCGTAAAAGTAGATTTATTTCAATGTCTAATATTCGCGTAAGTGTCGATATCAGTAAATTCACACAAGCAAATGTAGCATTATCTAATATTAAATCTACATAATATACCATCAAGTTTGTATTCCCTAAAAGGTTAGGCAGTGTACTAACGTACACCCATAGTTTGCCGGTATAATTAAGTCCCAATAATAGGAGGCGAGCAAATCAACACTAATGCAAACTCCAAGCTGCTACTGAGAATTTCTTAGAAAAACTCAATAACACTTCGCTAGACACACATTGGGTTATCGCAATATTGTACCAGTGAAGATTGTAATATAATTTATTTTAACAGAGTGTCCAGGGAGTTTCTTGCCGGATTTTTCTCCATAGGATCAACCTTTTGTACCGTGCAACCGTGCAACTAGAATCATAACGTATCTTTTTGTGATTTTTTTTTGCATTTAGAATCATAACGTTTCATTTAAAACGCTTTTAATAGCTTATTTAAAACAAAAATATTTGAACTCGAACTTGAACAATTAACCAAGACCTCTAGCAAAGCAATCACGAACCACTCTCTTATTTCTTACCAAAAGTAAGAGTGGTCCGCGACTGGTAAGAGTGGTCCGCGACTCGTAAGAGTGGTCCGCGACTCGTAAGAGTGGTCCGTGACTCGTAAGAGTGGTACCCGACTCTTAGGACCACTATGCTAATAAGGCTTTCTAATATATTACTTAAAAACTTACATACTGTAGATAACGCCCTGCTTTGTAGTAGAAGCTCTGCAAAACGGAATCATACAAGCGTACAAGTTTCATCATCCATGATACGATTTACGCGTCCGCCGTAAAATTGCTCACAGCCGTGGAAACCGACAGTTGGTGCCTAATTCTACCTCATATGGAAGTTCTGTACGAATGTGTTTTTGAGGTAGTTAATTCATCTGGGTCGGTACCACGCGCATTGCCAAATATTCTGTCGCTAAGCAATAGTATTCTGACATTATTGTGTTTCAGTTTGAAATTACTGGTAAAACTGCCTCATTAGCCAAGTAGTCCTGAGCGCGACTGCTAAGCTAGAGGTCCTGGGTTCGATTCCCAGGTCGAGCAAAGTGATATTGGGTTTTTCTATGAAAATTCCCAGTAGCAGCTCGGAGTTAGGAATTTGTGCCCGGTAAATGGCAATAGGCTCGCCCCCTATTACATGGGACCTAAACATACCGGCGAACTGTGGGTGTACAATAGTGTACGCCTCTGCCTAACCCTTCGGGGAGTAGAGGCGTGATGGTATGTTATTACTGGTGAAATGAAATTTAACAAGGGGTTTAGGCCGGAAAATGTAATGTGCACGTTGTCGATTTTATAATCATTTACCAAAACTTTAATTTCCCCGTAGTTTAATGTGTACTTATGGTGGATAATTAACCATTAAGTGTTCATTAACGTTTGAGAGTGTAAGCAAATCATATAAAATTAAAAACCATGACTTCTTGGATTCACTCCTAAGCTCCATAAGTTCCTCAATAAAGTTTCTCCGCCGTTTTAATGGGATTACTGAACAACTGAATACTTGACACTGGCGAACAAGAAAGGTGTGGTGCCATAATATCAGCCCATGATGGGAACTATTATTACTTGATTATTCTTTGTATTTGACACTGGTATATACACAAAGTACATATCGAGACGTCTTCATATGGTTAGTATTGTTTACCACAACAGAAACTGTAAATGTGTGTACGTTGTAGCTTGTCTAAGTAGACACCTAGTTTCATTTGTCGCTTTGATGGTGTGCGTTTTACCACATAGTTTATTTATTATCTAGAAATGAAATCGGGTTCTCAAATAACGTGAATCTTCGTTTAATATAGTCGACCTCGGTCAAACTTGGACATCCTTCAACATCCTCACATCTTGTTATCGCAATATTGTACCAGTGAAGTTTGTAATTTATTTATTTTAAAAGAGTGTCCATGGAGTTTCTTGCCGGATTCTTCTCCATAGGATCGACCTTTTGGAACCGAGCAACTAGAATCGTAACGTTTCAAAAACGCTTGTAAAAGCTTATTTGAAATATTAAACATTTGAACTTGAACACAAAAAATCATAACTAGCTGTCAAGATGACAACGCGCTAGTGATACTACTAGCACAGATCATAGAATACTAGATACTAGTTTCTGTAGCCGCTTACCATCAGGCAGCCCGAATGCTTGTTTTTTATCATAAAATGCTAAAAATATATGACATTAATAGGAAAACTTGTTTAGGTATTGGTGGCTTGCTCACTTGTAAAGCCAGAACCTGAAATGTACTATTACAGTTGTGTTACAATGGTCGACCGGTGGTTCAAAATGACATATGAACTGACAGATTTTGAAGGCGAAACCGTAAAATATCAACTAAAAATAAAATCCAATGGCATTGCAAAACCTGGGATTCGAATCCAGAACCTCTAGTTTAGTAGTCGCGCTTGGGACCACTAGACTAATGAGGCGGTTAAAGTACCTGAAATAATGTAAGAAATTGCGCGATAAACAACGCGCCTTTTGTTCTACCTGTCATAGCGACACGGAGCGAAGAGCCCCAATGAACGATACATTGTAATCATATAGTTTTATTATTCCTTTCTACGATGCGATAAAACTGAGATACGAAGAGATGTTCTAGTGTTATATCTGTCATATTATTGTGGAATGAGATTTTTATGAAGCTTTGTACCGTTCCCAGGTTAGTTTCTCTTTTTCTTTCAAACTTTATATACGGGAATTATATTTCTGTGGTCCTTAGATCTTTTAAGTGTTGTGAAGGAAAACATGAATAATATTATTTATTTCTGTAAATAGAACTGCCTTTTAATCTAGTGGTCGTAAGTGCGACTACGTTAGGGGTTGTGGGTTCGACTCCCAGGTCGAGCAGTGTTATTGGGATTGGGATGAAATTCTCAGTAGCAGCTCGGAGTTGTGTCCCGTTAATGGCAATAACATCGCTCCTATGACATGGGTCCAAAACACACCGGCGATTTATGGATTACATTACAGTACTCCTCTGCCGAAACCTTTGGGAAAAACAGGCATTATAGTATTTTATGGATGGGAGTCGAATCCAGCAGCAGCAACGTGTGCCGCTAGCTACTAATAAATAGGCATAAATTAACATAAACTACACCAAAAATGTCATCTCTAAATCGTCTCGGCTACTATCCCTCTCTCAAAACGACAAAGCTTTGAGGCTGATACCACTTAAACACTCCGGTTTCACACGACAAAGGAAAAAAGTACGACGAAACGTAAGTAAAAGTAGGCGCATCGTAGTGATGCCGAAAGGCGTCCCGTTATCCAGTTCTGGTTCACTCAGCGTGGATTAGCCGAGTGAACCATAACTCAAACTCGCTTTTGTCCATGACACTTATTTACACTCCTATTTTATTGGGCAAATGAGCAGGCAGATCACCTAATGGTAAGCGATTACTGCCGCCCATGGACACCAGATTGACTTGGCCGTCGCATGAAAACACAGTGTAACACACAAGTAATACATTATACTACAACTAATACATAATATTTACCATAAGTAGAACATATTCGCTTATGGTCTGACGACCGATTGCAAATGGATACATGAGAAAAGAGAGAAAAAAAAAAGTAATACATTGTTATATTAAATTATATTGTTTAGTGCGATTGCCATAAAAACTTAAAAGAAACATAAAAGACTTTTAATATCGATTAAGATGTTGTTAGGTTAGCTAATTACGTAATAACTTAAGACAGAAGGACTCTTATAGGGTGTGATAAGGGAAGCGGTGTGGTGTGAAAGAAGGTGTAGTAACAAAGATTGAGAAAGGTATGTTAAGGTGGTTTGGGCATGTAGAGAGGATGGATGAACGGAGATTGATGAAACGAGTATACATGATGAGTATGGATGGAAGAGTTGGAAGGGGCCGACCTCGACGAACGTACCACAACCAAGTTGCGGCCGTTCTTAAAAAAGGTCAGGTTAAGAGCACCCTAAACCGACGTTCATGCATGAGGAGGATAATGAACGTAGATGAAGCGAAAGTAGTATGCCAGGCACGTAGCAAGTGGAAATCTATAGTCTCTGCCTACCCCAATGGGGAACAGGCGTAAAATATGTATGTGTGTATGTAGAAGGACTCTTAAGTACTGAATAAATTGACCGATTCACTGAATAAATGGATCACAACTTTTTACGATAGAAGAACTGTGTTCGTTTTTTTATAAGTTATGTTTTTATTGGCATGCGCATTTACCGCTTACACAATACATTAAATAAACTCCGACAAATTGCACCAGAAAGCATAAAAAGCGCTGAATGCACCGGATCACCGCTTTACGAAGCGCTGTAAAATCAATAACTCGAAAATGCATGGCTAAGATGGCTGAAGATGGCTTACTGGAAGCCGCTGATAACAGCGGGCGGTTGAATGACTTTCATTTTATTTCTATGCGGACGTAATACACGGATATAAATTTATTTATGAGGTTTCGTATTGAAAGGGTGGATTGTAACACTAACACGCTATGATTGAACTTAGTATCTTCATCTTTTAAAATACAAAGCTTTTATTATTATGAGCTACTTGGTATTATTGTAAACATACATACATACATAAAGTCACGCCTCTTTCCCGTAGGGGTAGGTAGAGACCACAGACTTCCACTTGCTACGTTTCTGACATACCTCTTTAGCTTCATCCACACTCATCAATCTTTTCATACATGAACGTCGGTTTAGGGTACTCTTGACCAAGCCATTAATATTATTGTATTATTGGTATTATTGTCTTTTAAAACAAATCTTTTATTATTACGAACTTAGTATCATTATCTTTTAAAATACAAAGCGTTTATTGTTGTTAAATAGCCATTTTCTTTTTAGCTACCTCATTCGCCTAGTGGCCCTGAGCATGACTGCTACGCTAGAGGTCCTGGGTTCGATTTCCAGGTCGAGCAAAGTATTATTGGGTTTTTCTATGAAATTCTCAATAGCAGCTCGGTGTTTTTATGACAATAGGCTCACCCCTATTATATGGTAGTAAGCATAACAATGAACTGTGGGTGTACATTAGTACACCTCTGACTAACCCTTCGGGGAATACAGGCGCGATGTTAAACCACGCAGTGGGATCAAACTCCGAGCTCTATAAAAAAGTTAGACGCTCCACTGTGGCACCATTTAGGTCATTGAGGTACATATGTATATTTCGTATATTTGTTTGTTTGTGTGTGCCACACGTAGCGATGTCGCAATTTACAGTGTTTTCACACAAACCGGGAACAACTATGTTTTTGTTTGGTTAGCTTTGTAAATGGTGGGTCGAATTGAAATGAGGATGCGGTGTACCAATATATTTTTTTAAAAAGAGTATCTATGGAGTTTCTTGCTGGCTCTTGTCCATAAGACCCACTTTTTAGAACCGTGCAACTAGTTTGACTTTTCAAAATTACCTTTTTTAAAGGTCTAATTGAAATAAAACATTTTTTTTTTAAAAAGCTTACTAGCAATGTGGGTCACACATTACTAGTAGGTATTCTTGTTAACCCCTCGTGCTAAGCTAAATGCTTGTGTTACGAGTGGGTTCACGTCGGTAGTGCAATGGGTGGGGTTCGAACCGGCAACCACATGATCGCAAGTCCGACGCCCTAGCTATTAGGCTACCGCCGCTTAAATTTTGACTTTGACTTTAACTTTGAATATGGACATATTGCAGCTTTTTATGCGATAGGGGAGCAAACGAGCAGACGGATCACCACCCGCAAAACCAGAGAAGTCACAAGTGCGTTGCCGCCCTTTTAAAAGGATTTGGGCCTCTGGTATTTTCACTCACTCCGCGAAACGCAACGTAAGCGTTGATTCACCAAGGTTTTCTGTGAGGCCGTGGTATCACTCCGGTCGAGCACATTTGTGCCGAAGGATGGCCCCCCCATAGTCAAACATCAAATGTTTGACTGTGTTATTCGAATGTGTCTATATAGCGATGAAAACATTATTTAACATTAAAATAAAGCTGCCTCATTTGCCTATTGGTCCCGAGCGCGACTGCTACGCTTGAGGACGTGGGTTCGATTCCCAGTTCGAGCAGTGTTATTGGGTTTTTCTATGAAATTCTCAGTAGCAGCTCGGAGTTTTGAATTTGTGCCCGGTTAATGGCAATAGGCTCGCCCCCTATTACATGTGACCTAAACATACCGGCGAACTGTGGGTGTAGATAAGTACACCTCTGCCTAACCCTTCGGGGAAAACAGGCGTGATGGTATTAAACTAATTAATTTTATGCTAACCTAAAAGGTTACTAAAAGACCTGGGATGGGCTTGTGTAAGAGACTCGCCGTCAGCGAACTGACAGCTTATTCCAATGAACTTTTTAATGAAGACAGGCTAACGTCGCTACATGAGTTATCTTTTTAATTAATTTGATGTAGCTTCTATCTTTTTGCTTATTTTTAACTCTTTGGTTGACAGAACTCTACCCCAAGCACGAACACTTTCGAAAACGTATTCGTATCGAAATCGAGAATATTTTTTATGAGAACGAGAGTAATGAACGTAGATGAAGCAAAAGTGGTGTGCCAGGATCGTAGCAAGTGTAGTCTCTGCCTACCCCAATGGGAGACGGATGTGAAAATATGTAGGTATGTATGTATGAGATATGTAGCAAAAAAAAATACATTCGTTTACGATACGACTTCGATAGTTGTTCGTGCTTGGGTAGGCCCAAGCACGAACAACTATCGAAGTCGTATAATTTTCTCGTGATAATTTTCTCTACATTTCTTTAAATGTAGTGCCTCATTTGTTGAACGCGTTTGGGTTCTTGTGTTCGATTTCCAGGTGGAACAAAGTTCTATTGGAGTTGGAGATATAAATATAAATTCTCTCGTAGATTGGATTTGTTGTTTTTTATAGGATAGGGGGGCAAACGGGCAGACGATTCTGATGGTAAGCGATTACCGCCGCCCATGGACACCCGCAACACCAGAGAAATTGCAATAGCTTTGCCGGCCTTTTAAAAAGGTTTGAGCCTGCGGTATCCTCACTAGGGCTACTGCCTAGTACGTGGGACCTTAACATATCGGCGAACTGTGTTATATTTATGAATCTAGTTATGTAAAAATATCATAACTTGTGAAAAACTGATAATAGATATTCTTAACATCTCATCCATTACTTTCCATTGTTAAAAACCCTACTCACTTCCATATTTATTATTAAAACCTGCGTCCATTTCATCCTTAGAGGTATATAATAAACAAATATAATGTCCATCTATTTCACATACCGACAAAGACACAGTTCAAATTCCAACACAAAAAAAAAACAACAAACATCTTTATCTATAATATACCGGGTGTATATAAAAGAAAACAACCGCTTACTTTTTTATTCCGAAATGCCAAATATTTGCAGTTCACGCGATCACATTTTCTCCAAATAGTTTTGATAGTGAACGCCATCACAGATGGACGTTTCAGACGGACATATTAGTAACGTCACATGACGTATCCAATATGGGAGTCCGGGTATTGACGAGCAGGCATCTTGGAAAATGTATGTTTATAAGTTTATACGTATTTTTTGTCGTAATCTGTTATGGATGATAATGTGACAAAGTTATTCTATAAATAGAACTGCCTCGTTAGTCGATTGATCCTAAGTGCGACTGCTACGCTAGAGGTCCTATGTTCGATTCCCAGGTCGAGCAAAGTATTATTTTGTTTTTCTATGAAATTCTCATTAGCAGCTCGGAGAATTTGTGCCCGGTTAATGACAATACGCTCGCTCCCTATGACATGGAACCTATACATACCGGCGAACTGTGGGTGTACCTTAGTACACCTCTGCCCTAACCCTTCGGGGAATACAGGCGTGATATTTTAAATGTTAAATAGTATTGCGATATAATATACCATTGCGATCGAATCTCTAAGGGTTCTAACCTATATTCTTGATTCGGCGATATGTTTATGTCCCATTTAATAGGCTTGCTTTTGCCATTAATCTGAACTCTGAGCTGCTAATAAGAATTTCATAGAAAAAACAATCGTGAGAATGGAACACAGAACTTCTAGCTTATTAGACCAAGAGCCCGTGAACCCCAGACCTTCGTTATTTTAAAGCCGAAAGCTAATAATATTCTGAAGGTATTAATACAAAAAAAATCACACGGTAGATCGGTATTTTACACACCTTTAGTACGATTTACCTGCCAAAGCCACGGTAACCCAAACTTCATATTGGTCCATCGTTCTTACCTGTGTTGGTGCGCAGCAGACAGAGTTATGCGCTGACAAACTTTCAGCTTTTATAAAATAAAGAAGGTCTGGGATTCACGGGCTCTTAGACCATAACATTCGCGCTTCGGACCAATATACTATTGAGGCATAAAGAACTGCATCATTAGAGAGAATTATAGAGAAATATATTTTTTTTCTACGAAGGTGTTTCTTGTGTGCGTCATATTTTTACTCTCCAATATATATGGTAAGCATTTCGCTATCTCATTTACAACAAAAACACGTATGTTGGGGCGTTATATTACATCAAAACAAGCTCGTATTCTGAGAATATAAAATTGAAAGAAAAACTTCCTCAGCGAGCGGAGCGGCTACTAGCAAGGTCCTGGCATTGATTCCCAGGTCGATATTTACACGGAGGAATTAACTTTCCAAGCTGCCACTAAGAATTTCATTGATAAACTCAATAACATTTAGCTTAATCTGGGAATCAAATCCGCAAGCTTGCAACCATAAATGAAACAGTTTTAGGTACTATTATTTTAGTGATGGAAAAATAAGGCTACGGACAGAATTCGAAGCTGCTACTTCTGGTTAGATACACCAGACGCTATGGCCACTAAGCATCTGGTGTACCTATCTAACCTTGTTAGAAGTTTAAGATATATTGTTATGAATTTAATATGATATGGGCCTTGTAGCCTGATTTAAATAAATAACCAGAAGATGCAGGTTCGAACCCTGCCTGCAGTCGATTTTCTTCACTAAAATATCTTTATAATGTTTGCATGGAAAAAGATTTACTATTGTTTATTGCGATATTTTTAATTAACAATATAAGTAGGTATATTAACTAATTTTATTTAAGTCTTTGCATCCAAACCTGTATATTTAGTGTGATTTTTTAACAAATTAACGATGCATTCAATAGATTGAAATCGTCCCTAGATTGTACATAAATAAATAAAACAACTAGGACTCTGCTAGTCATACAAATAGTTTTTTCCATGAGGGCAATGTTATGAAATTCAGCGATGAAGTCAAGTGCTAGGGCACGGTGCCAATTAGGTCGTCAATATGTCGTTAATTCTTCTTTAATCCGCTAAGATTGACCTATACGACCCTAAAGTAACACTTGAACTCGATGAAGATAACTCGATTAAAATGAGATCCCAAACAGATACGATGCAAAATATAATAATACCTGAGTGCCTCATTAGCCAAGTGGTCCTGAACGCGACTGCTACGCTAGAGGTCGAGGGTTCGATTCCCAGGTCGAGCAAAGTGTTATTGGGTTTTTCTATGAAATTCTCAGTAGCAGCTCGGAGTTTGGAATTTGTGCCCGGTTAATGGCCTAAGTATACCGGCGAACTGTGGGTGTACCTTAGTACACCACTGCCTAACCCTTCGGGGAATACAGGCGTGGTGGTATGTATGTATACACATTACAAACGAGAGCGTATTTTTGGTCGGAACTCATGGGGGCCGTAAACCACACTCATCAATAATTATTTACTTCGAGGTGGTATCGTAACCATAGTGTGATGTGACGAATTTGCAAAAGTTATTGATTTGTGAGGTATTGATTTTTCCACAACTTTACTTATCTAGTAAAAGTACGTAAAAAGAAAAGTATTGTTTTTTTTAAAAAAAGAAAGCTTACTAGCAATGCGGGTCGCACATTACTAGTATTCTTGTTAACCCCTCGTGCTAAGCTAGATTGCTTGTGTTACGAGTGGGTTCACGTCGGTAGTGCAATGGGTGGGGTTCGAACCGGCAAACAAATGATCGCAAATCCGACTTCCTAGCAATTAGGCTACCGCCGCTTTTCTCTCCATGGGTCTCAAACTGACGGTGAAATAAAAAATATAATTTGAAAGCACGTTTGAAGTAGTGATCAAAGTAGTTACTTCTGCCATGGCACTCGTGTGTTCGATTCCCACAATCATGACAAAGAGTTTGTTTCCTTAGTGTGAGAGCTAACCTTAAAAAAATAAAGACCTACACAAAAAAATATTAGTGCTTCAGATCCTGACGGTTTTTGACGTGGCAGAGCCATGCTTCGGCACGAATGGGCACACTCGACCGTAGTAATACCACGGCCTCACAGAAAACCGGCGTGAAACAACGCTTGCGTTGTGTTTCGCCGATTGAATGAGGTTACCGGAGGCCCAAACCCTTTTAAAAGGCGGGCAACGCACTTGTGACTCCTCTGGTGTTACGGGTGTTTATAGGCGGCGGTTATCGCTTACCATCAGGTGAACCGTCTGCTAGTTAGCTCCCCTATCCCATAAAAACTATGGCCAACATTTAGATACACGGCAGTGTACCCAACCAAGTTTGGAAAACAAAAGCCCAATACTTTGTTTACAAGTTTCATAATACAAAAATATAATATTAATTATAAACTGAAAACAATCCCAAGACTTTGATGAATCAATCATTTCAGGAAATTATTTTGTTTTCCTTGATAATTAACTATTAATACGCACATGACTTCGAAAAGTCAGGGGTGCATGCCTTGGATTTGAACTCGTATCATTTAATACGAACCGAAAAATCCTGAGAACCGGTGTATAATTAGGATATCGGTATTTTACAGACACTGTGTTGCGGAAATTTGATTCTAGAGACACTGGAAACTTAGTTAAGAAAAAACATAATGTAAAAGAAAAATATTTTCAACAAGGTTCACTCAAGTGTTCCTTAGACGGCCCATATTTTTACTCACCAATATGTATGGTAAATATTTTGCAATCTCATTTGCAACAACAAGCTTTCTCTACGTGTAATATTACATCACTACAAGCTCGTTTCCGAGAGAAGTTAAATTAAAAGGAAATCTGCCTCGTTGAACGGAGCAGCTACTGAGAGTAAAGTTCTCGTATCGATACCCAGGTTGCTATTTACATGAAGGAATTATTTTAGGAACATAATATAATCTATACTAATATATAAAGCTGAAGAGTTTGTTTGTTTGTTTGCTTGAACGCTGTTTTCAGGAACTACTGGTCCGATTTAAAAAATCTTTCAGTGTTATATCCCACATTGAGGAAGAAAAGGAGGGAGGAAAGGGAGGATAGCCCATTTATTGAGGAAGGCTATAGGCTATATATCATCACGCTACGCGGACGAAGTCGCGGGCAGAAGCTAGTTATATTATTAAAGATAAATGATATTTGTTCTGTAAAAAGATCTTTTACAAGATAATGTTTTGCTTTTTTTTATTTAACTAGATGGCGCCGGCATTTCCTAAGTCACGACCTCTGAGAAGAAAAACTGAATCAAACACAGAGAATCATGGTCTCTTTTAAAGTACGAACGGTAATAATAATATTATTAGATATTATGTGAGTTTAGGGCAATATCTGGACAAGCCTTTTGAAGAAAGAGCCGTAGCAACTTTGAGTTGACCTGTCTTAACTGACGGCACGCGTACCTTGTGTAGCTCAACCATTATTTGGGGAGCTCAACGAACTTTCGTACGACGAAGTACCAGATCAGCAAGATATTTGCGTAGGTCAGGTAAAATACTCAAAACTGACAGAAACACGTTAATATAAATTTAGTCGTATTTAAACTAGCTGTAGGCTACTCACATTTACTACGCATTTTATTACGCAGTAAACTGCCTTGTTATTATACTTTTTGTAACTGTATCTGCTACGCTAGAGGTCCTGGGTTCGATTCCGTCATTCTGTTTTTCTATGAAATTCTTAATTTATGAAATTGATTTATACCTGGCAAAAGGCTCACCCCTATTACATGATACATAAACATACGTGCAAACTATACGAGCTATAGTTATATATTAGTATACCACTGCTTTACCGTGGAATACAAGCGTGATAGTATGTCTTTGTATGTATTATCATCATCAGGCTATAATCAGTCCACTGCTGGACATAGGCCTCCCCCAATGTGCGCCATTTCACCCTGTCCTCGGCTTGTCGCATCCAGCTACTGCCGGCAGCCATTCGCAAATCATCACTCCATCTTGCCGGAGGGCGTCCTACGCTACGTTTGCCGAGTCGCGGTCTCCACTCAAGAACACGTCTACCCCAGCGGTTGTCGGTTCTTCTACAGATATGGCCAGCCCATTGCTACTTCAGCTTGCTATGTCGGTAACTTTGGTTCTCTGTCAGATTACCTCGTTGCGAGACTCCGAGCATAGCACATGTATTATCGTCAATAAATTACGTGCAATTTAAGTGTTTTTTTTTCCTTTGTCACTTGTGCAACCAAATAGAATTATACTTTTGTACTGAAACCACGCCACACAAGCACCTCTCGTCCGCCATTTTGCCACGAACAATTCCGAATACTATTCAACAACTAAAAATACTTTTATTCACCAACAAAATGTCGTCATGGCGGAGTGGCTTTGTAACGTTATTAAGAGTCAACAAACCGTTTAAAATGTTATTATATTCTGTGGGAAATGCAATGTTTTACGTTTTATGTACTGTAAAAATGGTTATCGACATCGATATAATATCGTATTTTATCGCTTTTATAACAACACGCCTGTATTCCTCAAAGGGTTAGGCAAAGGCGTACGAATGTACACCCATCGTTGTATCGGGTCCCGTGTAATAGAGGGCACAGATCCCGAACTCCGAACTCCTACTAATAGTTTAATAGAAAACCCCAGTAACACTTTGTTTGACCTGGGAATCGAACTCAGGACTTCTAGCGTAACAGTCACGCTCAGAACCAATAGGCTAAAGAGGCAGTTATCGCTTTTATTGATCAATGAAGCCTTTGACCTGGAGCAACTACCTGTAGATCATACAAATATTTGCTACTTGTGGGGATCGAACCCACAACACGTGTGGCAAAAGCCGGTCACTCAGCCCTCACTCAAACATGTAATCTTACAAGTTATTTTAATATCACCAACTTCAAGATAATTTTATAGTTGTGTCGTAGTTCGTCAATATTTTTTACACAACTCTGCCTAACCCTTCGGAGAATACAAGCATGTTTATGATAAGTTACATCTAAAATAAATGCAGCTGCCAAAGTCTGTTTTTTTTATTCTAACAACGTTTTACAAGTACCCACAAAACGTCAAATAATTTTGAGTTTCAAAATAAAAAAAGGCTAATTAGAACGCTCATCATTTTCATCAAACATAACTTAAAGCACTTCATATCATGTTCAGAACTAAATTCGAGTACGTCTATTAAAGCGTGTTTTTCTTTTGTTTTCAGGAGGGCGAGCGACAGTGAACATGAACGCGTCTCGTCTGCCCGAGTTCAATGACACGAGCCGTAAGTTATTCAAAATGTCTTACATATTCAAGAACTCTATTGAAGAGATATCAATGTACTCGTAAAGCGACCAAAGGCCTAATTCACCTTCTCCGATTAAGTTCTCGTTAAATTACGAAAGAAAGAAAGAAAGAAGAAAGAAAGAAAACACTTTTATTTACGTCGAGCATTTATAAAAGCATTTATAAACATGAATGCCAAGTGGTCCTGAGCGCGACTGCTACGCTAGAGGTCCTTGGTTCGATTCCCAGGTCGAGCGAAGTGTTATTGGGTTTTTCTATGAAATTCCCAGTAGCAGCTCGGAGTTTAGACCCGGTAAATGGCAATAGGCTCGCCCCCTATTACATGGGACCTAAACATACCGGCGAACTGTGGGTGTACATTAGTACGCCTCTGCCTAAGCTTTCGGGGAATACAGGCGTGATGGTATGTTATGTTATGTTACCCTCACTAAACTTGGCATAAAGCTACAGATTTCTTATCTTTATCACGGTTGAGAAGGTCTTTAAATGCATTGCACAATAGAAAAGTATTGTGGGTAGGCCAAAAGGATATTAACATTTATAAGGAATTCAAATATACGTCATTGTGTGCGAGAAAGAAATGGCTATATGGGTTTGTGCCTAAGATAGAAAAGAACAAAATCATTGATTTGCGCGGTCGTGAAACCCATTTCGGTAGCTTGTTACACTTTTAAACACCTCTTAAACCTTTGTTGCCATTGATAGCGTTTTTTTTGTTCGATCCTTGTGTGTCGAACCTTCCTTGTGTGTTGTGATGGAGAAGAAAATGATAATGATAGGTATAAGGTATTTGGCACCGATTTAACATGTGAAGGTGATATGAACAGTTAGACGGATCACTAGATTCGGTCACCTGATAAGTCTTTAAGAAATTAACTTGTTCTCGAGAATATTCTGAAAAAATATAAATTTACTATATCACGCGGCAAACGTTGATCTGCTGGATAGGGACACCCTAATCTGTCAGTGTGAAATATACATTACGACCTATTCTTATGCCTGGTCTACCAAATGTACTACATATAAATTGCATAAAAATCAGTCGAGCCGTTTCCGAGGAGTGCGACCACAAACACCGTGACACGAGATTTTTATATATACAACGTGTAATTTGGATAACTGCAAGATCTCAAACACGTTAATTAGAATATTATGTCATCTCTTCTCTTTATCTCTTACTATTCTAAAATCGTAAAATAGCTGTTTGTTTAATTAAAATCTATTCAGTAGTTTTGACTACTGACAAAACTACTGAATAAAATTTAATTTTTTTATTACTGTTAGAAAGTATATGCTCCAACTTAAAAACTGGTGGACTTCTTATCTCAATTAATTGAATGGATCCTGAGATACAGCTTGACCTCTGATTGACCCATACAAGGAAGAGATCATCACTGTTGGTTTATGAATAAATTATTTTTGGGATACATTTCTAATCCCAATATAGCTCCAGGTGAGCGAAGCAGCGGGTAAAAGCTAGTAATTATATAATAACGAAACCCTAAAGTCATTTTGAGACATACACACGTAAGCGTATTTTTTGAAGAAATTAGTTTCACCAAGTAATCGCAAACCTCTTGGCTGCACTACAGCCTTAGCCACAACGATATCGGTGCACACACGCACACAATAACAAGTAGTGCATAGGTTTAAGTTTTCCATAACTAAAGCAACTGATGGATAGGTAACACACAGAAAACCGGCGTGAAACAACGTGTAGAGGTTGGTGCTTCAGGTTGAGGTGGAACGGCGAAAATAATAGTAGGTAATTGGGCACAACTTACTTTTAATATATAGGCAAAAATTACAAAAGTGACCGTGCGTAACGGCTCACGTATGGTGGCAGACTGCCGGGCCAATAGTGTGACAGGCACGTCACAGGGCCCGCTACAATACAATATTTACTATATATATGTAACATTAAACACACACACTAATTAGTTTTAAGACTAATGAGCGCGTCGCTAACACTCCCCACCCTAGTGCTGGTGCAGCACTCATCACTCAAAGAGATAGGAGCGACGCGTGCCGCCGATCGGCGCCACGTACCTGAGCCTACCCTTACCTCTACCAGCCTAATGCGACCATCCTTACCCGGAAAAACCTCAGTGATAAGTCCCTTGGGCCACGAGTTGCGGGGAGAGTTAGGGTCTATAACCAGGACAAGGTCGCCAACTTGCAGCGGCTTTTGCTCCCCTTGCCACTTTCGCCTAGGTAAAAGGTCAGGTAAAATTTCCCTTACCCACCTCTGCCAAAACATGTCGGCTAGTCGTTGACTCGTACGCCAATGTCTGTGAAGATACAAGTCGGAGCTATTGAACTCGCCTATTACGGGTAAATTCGATGAAGTACCTAGAAGAAAATGGTTTGGTGTAAGCGATTCGACGCCGTCAGGCTCGACAGATACGTGCATCAAGGGACGACTATTGATTATATTTTCAACCTCAGCTAGTAGTGTATTCAACACTTCGTCCCTCGGTGCACGCTCGGTTAAGACGACTTTCAGTGACGTCTTGACACTTCGAATCAACCGCTCCCATGCCCCACCCCAATGGGGACTGGCGGGAGGGATGAAAGTCCAGTCCATACCATTATTGAGACCTACGCTTTTCAGAGCTTCAATATCAAGGTCCTGCATGGACCTTTGTAGCTCCTTCTCAGCGCCTCGCAGGTTGGTTCCATTATCCGAATATAGGCAACGTGGCCAGCCACGTCTAGCTGCCATTCGACGAAGAGCCATGATCAGCGAGTCCGACGTGAGGGAGTGAACAGTCTCAACGTGGATTGCACGAACCGTTAAACAGGTAAACAGAACGCCATACCTTTTCTCCCTGCGCCTGCCCACTGTCACCTCCATTGGACCAAACAAATCTAACCCACAATAAGAAAAGGGTCGCTGATGATGTGCCATGCGCGCTCGAGGTAAGTCACCCATGCGAGGTACTTGCGGCTTACACTTTCTGATTCGGCATGTCATACATTGCGAAACAACAGTCTTCACGGTAGGTCTAAGTCTCACTAACCAGTACTTTTCTCTCAGCTGATTAACTACCGTTTCCTGGTTACCGTGAGCCGCTTTCGTGTGGTAGTGTCGGACGATGAGCTTTGCTACATGGTGTCTTCCATCCAATATTACAGGTCTTTTCACCTCTATGGCGACATCTGCAGCAGCGTCGATACGGCCACCAACACGAAGCAAGCCATGCTCGTCCAGAAACGGTGAGAGTGTGAGTATGCGACTATTTTTTACTAAGGCCTTACCTTGTTTTATCGCAGCTATATCCTCAGCAAATGATTCCATTTGTGCGTGTTTTAAGAGCAGCAGCTCTGCACGCTCCATCATCTGCACGCTAATATTGCTGTCAGGAAAACCTTTTAACCTATTAACAAATTTTAGAACAGTGGCCGTCGCTCTTAAGAGACGCAGCCAAGATGAAAATCGCTGCGGAATCGGCACCGGTAAACTAGGACACGTGACAACGGCTATGACCTCTGCGGTTACCTCATCCGCTTCTGGTTGGATAACATCTCTTGGCCAAGATTCGCCGTCAAGATGCAAGAACGTTGGACCTGCGAGCCACTCAGAATACGAAGCAGGGTCAAAGGTTTCTCTCGTGGCTAAGTCAGCTACGTTGAGTTTTGTAGGAACATATCTCCATTCGTTTATTTGCGTTAATTCGTCTATCTCCCCAAGACGGTTCGCTTCGTACGCTTTGTAGGTACGAGTATTATTACGAATCCAGTGCAGAACCGTAGTCGAGTCGCACCAAAAGTATCGACGCACTGGAGATAATGTGTGTTCCTTCCCAATAGTGTTAGCTAACCTCGCAGCTAACAACGCTGCTTGCAGTTCGGATCTTGGTACTGTCATGGGCTTGACAGGTACCACCCTGCATTTACTCGCTATAAAAGAAACATGAACGTTACCTTTTATTTCCCAGCGCCAATATGCAACTGAACATAATGCTTTAGTAGATGCATCGCTAAAAATATGTAATTGCAGGTTATTATAAATAGGCTCGCTTGTAGCCGCTCTCGTAGCACTGCTATTGTCCGCTACGGCTTCGTAGCTGGGTGTAGCAAGTCCAGACAACGTCATCATCGTCGGGACGCGGTTAGAGGCGAGTGGCGGGGATGCGCTCTCACCTGTGCTCGTAGCACTCGTAGTTACCGCTACGATTTCGTAGCCCGCAATAGAACGCTGCGTAGCATTGTAAGATGAGAGCGGCGCAGGAGGCGGAGGCGCGAGGGAGGGGTAAGAGTGGGGCGCAGGCGCACCTGCTATAACCGGTTGTTCTTCCATCTCGCTCGCGCAACCGACCTTAACTTCAGCGCACGCCGTCATCGCGTGACATCTAGGAATGCGAATATTATTAATTACCTTAAGTAGGTCAATCCATTTCACCCACTTTTCATAAATATCGTCTGGAATGTAATCGTCCCATCCAATATTTAAGCGCCAGGTGTCTTGCAGCATGATCTTACCCTGAATAGTGAAAGGAGCGAGAAATCCCAAAACATCAAATATCGACATTATTACCCTTAGCATAAGCCGTTTCGTTGGTCTTTCCTTGCCCTGAATAATATTGTCAGGGATACGCTTCAGTGACACGTCGAAACCAAGCTTATCATCGGCGGGAAACCAAATAAGTCCAAGTGTTCGCTCACCTTCGTACTGCTGACCAACTTTAAACCTTACTGCAGCGGGTCCCAATGACTCCTTTGGTATGCTGCTCAAAACAGCGACGCTGTTGCTCGTCCAGTTTCGCATTTCGAATCCGCCGGCCCTGTGAATGGTATTAATATTTTTTACCATCTCGATAGTAGCGTCTTCGTCAGGCAAACTATCAATGTAGTCGTCCATGTAATGCGAGTTATATATAGCATTGACAGCGGACGGTAATGATGACTCATATCGCTGTGCATTCTTGTTCTTAATGAACTGAGCAACAAAGGGTGAGCAGTTAGCTCCAAAAATTAAAGATGTCATGACGTACGTTTTTATGCTTTCCGCGGAGTCCCGTCTCCACAGAAACCTTAAAGCGTGCTGATCTTCGGCGTGAACTTTAACCCTCAGGAACATGTCTTTTATGTCACCGGTTACTGCAACCTTATGTTCTCTAAAGCGCAGCATAATGCCAAGCAGTGATGACAGTAAATCGGGTCCTGTGAGCAAATAGTCATTAAGGCACGAACCATTTACCTTACCTGCAGCGTCGAAGACCAAACGAAGCTTACTTTTATTGGGATTGTCAACACCAAAGTGTGGTAAGTACCACGTCTTCGATGTCATGGCAGTTTCCGTCAGTTCCCGGGCATAATCATTTTCTAACAGATGATTAACACGTTCCTCATACCTCGCAGCAAAACCTGTATCCTTTACCATTTTCTTTTCAATACCTTTCATCCTTTTCAGGGCATAAGGGTAGGAGTCCGGCATCTTAAAATCCAACTTCCTCCAAGGTAAGCCAATATACCAACGTCCGCCAACAAGCACCGCAGATCCTTCGAGCTGGGCTATAGCACGCACGTCGTCAGCATTCTGACGAGGCTTACCCGATACACCCATGGCATCCAAGGCAAACGAGCGTCGGACCTCTTCATGGATTTCTTTCAGCAAGCTGTCATCCTGTGAGGGGGCACTTACCTCCTCGCTCTCGAAGATGTTTAAGGTGACCTCTGCACCGCCGGAGGTTGGGCCAGGGGCGGCGGTAGAAGCAGCGGCAGAGGCAGCGGCAGAGGCACGGACGAGGCGCCGCGGCAAACTTACTTTCCCATGTACGCACCAACCCAGAGGAGTAAGTGTAGCGGACGGCTCATTTAATTTACCTAACTTAATTTTTAAAGGTATTAATAATTCGTAATTATCTTGCCCAATTAATAATTCAGGCTTTGAATTTGAGGTACACAATTTATCTTTAATATCTATCAAGTGTGAATAACTATTACAATTTACAACAGACAAATTTTGAGTAGGCAAACTTAATTCTTTGACACAACGCATTTTTATGTTATGTATCCTGTCATTATTCTTACCAGCTATGTTTACATTCATAACTATAGACTCACAAACCAGTTTGTTATCACTCCATGCTCCGCGCACTGACAAAGTCTCGCGGCGGCCGCGCAGACCGGCGCGTTCAGCGAGGCCGGCACTTATTAGCGACACACTCGATCCGTCATCAAGAAGCGCAGTAGCATTCAGAATACCGTTAGGTCCGTGCACGCGAATAGGCAACACTTTCAATAACACCTTACGATCACTGGCGTTAATATGCGTTATCGTTTCTGATGCAACCGTTCCAGACTCGAGTCGTACTTGTACGTCCGTAGTTGTAGCCGATGAATTATTATTATCACCGCTGTTATGCTCGCGTTGATTACTCGGGGAATAATGAAGGAGACGATGATGATTGAGATTGCAGCCGTCTTTATCGCAGACAGGGGCTGTGCACGTGTCTCGGTCGTGTTTTGCAATTAAACACTTGTAACATAGACCATGTTTTTTCACATATTGCCATCGTACTTTACGTAGTGCTTTCTTAAATTGTTTGCAATTTGTGAGATTATGTACCGCTGTGCGACAAAACAAACAATTCGCGTTACGTTCTTCCGTTTGAACAGCTAGTACTGACTGTGTTCGCGTGGGCATACTATTAGCCTTGTTTTTTACATGTTCGCTTTGCCTGGTGGTAAATATGCTTGCAGTAGTGGAGATTTTAACGGCCTCCTCATTTAAAAAATCAGATAAAATCACCAACCTGGGTTTATTGCCTTCGGTAATCAATTTGAAGCTGTAGTCCGACCACTTAGAAATAAGCACTGTAGGGAGTTTGGACAGGACTATCGAGACAATATTTACGCCTTGCAGGTACTCCTCGCGACCAACTGCTCGCACTGCTTCCACTACATTTTGCACTTTCACAGAAAACGAAACAATATCTTTATGATATTCTTGGTGCAGAGGCTGAAGTTTTTTGATCTCTTGGAATATTCTAGCGATAATGCAGTCAGGGTTACCAAACCGTAGCTCCAATGTCTTCATCACTTTGTCGGGCGACGTGGCGCTTATAAACAATGCGGCGACTGCGTCTTTCGCTGGCCCTCGTAAACACTTTCTGAGCCTCCATAGGTTTTCTTTAGGTGTGAATTTACACAATATTGTTGATTCATCATATGCCTGCTTAAATTGTAACCAATCCAATAAGTCACCTGAGAATTCAGGTAGGTCTTTCGACGTGCTCATGCGACTGAGCAAGCTGGCATGAGGTACGTTATTTGCACTGGTGGAAGAAATATCTTTCAGAGCACTGGCTAACATGTGAACCGCGTTATTCAGCACAGTCACCGTGTCCTCGTGCGGCGGCGGCGGCGGCGCCGGACTGGGCAGCGGGCCGCGCACGGGCGTTGCGACGCGCTGGTGAGATCCTGGCGCAAGCGGCAACTGCACAGGCGTTGACGGTACTTGCTGATTCAGCTCGCCCGTTTGGATTCCATTTTCGGGGGCTTGCTGCTCCATTGGGGGTTCCTTGTGGTTGCTCTGATGGTCCACCCAATCCTCTAACTCGCTTCGAGGAAGCTCGTCTCCATCGATTTGTGAACTGTATCCTTGTTGTTCCTCCTCGTCGCTGAGTGCTGCCAATTGAGCGTCTAGGTTCCGGTCGATTAACTCAAGTTGAATTTTTGCCTTTTGTTGAGCAGCTTCTAGTAGCAACTGTTTTTTCTTAGCCTCTTTTGAAGACGTAGATTTTCGAGAATACTTACTGATGCAAGATGCAACTGATTTTACGGACTTCGTTTTTGCAATGTGAGGTAGCGGTTCCGATTTTATGCTACTACCCGGAACTTCAAAAAATAAATGTTCAGGCACACCTTTTTCCACATTTTTCGTAGTTTTTTCGTTTGAAACAGTTGCAGTTTCTTGTGATCGAGAACCTTCTACGATTTTCTTTTGTTCCAGCAATTCCTTTTGATCCTGAAGCATTTTTGCTTTTCGGGTACGTATTCCAGGAGGAGTGTGAAACATCAGATCTGGCTCGAAGACCACTTTGTAGAGGTTGGTGCTTCAGGTTGAGGTGGAACGGCGAAAATAATAGTAGGTAATTGGGCACAACTTACTTTTAATATATAGGCAAAAATTACAAAAGTGACCGTGCGTAACGGCTCACGTATGGTGGCAGACTGCCGGGCCAATAGTGTGACAGGCACGTCACAGGGCCCGCTACAATACAATATTTACTATATATATGTAACATTAAACACACACACTAATTAGTTTTAAGACTAATGAGCGCGTCGCTAACACAACGCTTGCGTTGTGTTTCGCCGAGTTAGTGAGGTTACCGGAGACCCAAACCCTTTTAAAAGGCGGGCAACGCACATGTGACTCCTCTAGTGTTGCGGGTGTCCATGGGTGGCGGTTATCGCTTGCCATCAGGTGATCCGTCTGCTCGTTTGCTCCCCTATCCCATAAAAAAAAACTGTCGTGAAACAACGCTTGCGTTATGTTTCGCCGAGTCAGTGAGGTTACCGGAGGCCCAAACCCTTTTAAAAGGCGGGCAAAACACTTATGACGCCTCTGGTGTTGCGGGTGTCCATGGCGGCCACCATCAGGTGATCCGTCTGCTCGTTTGCTCGCCTATCCCATAAAAAAGGGTGGTCATTGTTTTAGGCATTGTAATTATCTTTTCGGGAAAAACTAACACATATTATAAACGACAGTAATTGATTCAGTAGTCGAATCCGAACAAACTACTTTGCGCTCTCTTGCGCTTCTATTACAGGTTGTATAGATTGCCGACCCAACAAAAATCCTTGACCCGATGTTACATTGGGAACAAGATAGCGAACTTCGAAAAGTTTTAATTCAACAAATTCTTTTATGAATCATTTACAACTGTCGGAGGGTCGGCGTCCACGAAACTTTTATTTTTTACAAAATTTTCGGATGTTCTAAATTCCATTGGGAAGTTGAACCCGGTCCGAAAAAAAACAGCTTTATTTTTTTAGTAGATTTGCCTCTTGTCTCTTCGCCTGTGTAAATTGTAAAATTCTACCGGCTTTTATAGATTAACTAGCGGCCCGCCCCGGCTTCGCACGGGTGTAGAATCCCTAACTTTACTTTCCCCATCGAGTCTCCCGTGAAACCTATATGTTAGGGGTGGACAACCCTTATCACTTAAAAAATAATAGATAGTAGCCGATTCTGAAACCTACTGAATATTATGCATATAAAATTTCATAAAAATCGGTCAAGCCGTTTTGAAGGAGTATGGTAACTAACTTGTGACACGAGTATTTTATATATAAGATAGTAACCATTCATCATATTTTTGCTTCGCTCAAGGGTCTAATCGTTACTATCGCAGCTATTGTACGTCTTAGGTTCGATTTCCAAGTGGTGCAGCAGTATTATTTAATTTAGATTCAAACTTAACTAGTGAGATTGTACCATGGCCTGCCAACTTATAGTTCTCTAGATGGCATCAATCAAGTACTATAAGTAGTAAATTACTTTGGGTAATTTTTGTAGGAGAGTCAGTAACATACTTAGCTACAGAGTGAGTTAAAGATAATGATCATGTAACCTTTGACTTTCCGAAGTAATGTGCACTAATTTATCTTTCGCTAAAACAGTAAAAGAAAACGTCGTGAGGCAAGCTGCATGCCTTGAAGATTTTCTCGACAGCTCTTCTATGTGTTGTGCGTCTTGTCCTAATAAATGTATTTTTCTTTCTTTCTTTCTGAAAGTCTGCTAACCCGCACTAGTCCAGTATATCGGTTAACTCTTACTCCAAGATGATACCCGTGCCCAGCAGTGGAACAGTATAGATGATATACAATCTAAAATTTTGTACGAAAATATTTTCTCGTAGAATCTAATGCTTCAAAAAGCTTTTTGAAGTTTTCAAACCATATAAGATTTTTTCCACAGCCTTAATAGAAGGTCTATGATACTTTTTGTGCGGTAATCATGAATTATGGCATCCTTTATCTGGCATTAAGAGGGGCCGATCGCGCTATATTGAGTCAACGCCTCGGGCGCGTATACTTTCTCCGTTAAATTTTTGAGCAAAAAATTTTGGGTACGATATTTTCGGAATTTTTACCAAGAATTACACTTTAATTTATCGTTTGTTGTTTCTTTTTGAATTAATTAATGGGTAATTTAACAATTTATATGCTAATCGGTGTAAGAAAAAACAACGGTGTATAAAATTAGGTCCGTATCTTTTTTTTATGCCACAAGATATTAATGGCTGCTGCGATGTTTGACGGCCTCCTTGTAGGAAAAGTTTGACTCATTTCCTCATCTTACTCTCGTCATTAATGCCTGCTGCTTCCAAATTCCAAATTATTTAATATTACATAGGGTTTTATGCCAGAAGCAGTGGCGTATAATAGTTAGTACATCGCTACCTAACCCTTCCATGAAATAAGGCCCGAGCTATTTGTATCTAAGTATCAATTTATTAAGATTTTTCAGATATTGGAAACTTTTTTTGATAATCTCGACTTTCCCTTTGACTCGGCCTTGCGTTATCGCACTCATATTTTAAAACGAGTATCCATAGTGTTTCTTGATGGATTATTCTCCATAGGATCAACTATTCAGAACCATGCAATTAGAGTCTAATCAATAAATGCTAGTAAAGCTTATTTGGACTTAAACTTGATAGAAATAACAAATAACTTTTGCAACCATAAGAAAACCAGTTTAAATTCAATTAAGTTTAAATTCCCTTAAACTCCAATTCTGTTCATCCCATCTCAAAAGGTCCATAGGTTTTATTGAAGTATTTCCATACGAATTCCCCCGCGTAATTCCCGCTCCTAATTAAATGCGGAAAATATAATTAAAAGCGAATCGGGGTGAATGCGTCCGTGCTCTGTCCGCGCCAGCTTTTATTGCGAACCGTCACGACATTTTTGCTTTAAATTGCAGGCAGATTAGTAGGGGCTGACCTTATTAAAGCTCTCTTTGTATTATAGTTACGATTCATGAACAAAACCGCTCTTTCATTTAATGAAGGAGTGTGATGAAGGCTCAGAGTGACATCAGAGACGTAATATTCAAAACAAAAAATATTTTAAATGAGTTCAGTTTTTTGTATTTCAATTACAAATGTTTTTATTTAAATCAAATGGCTTGTGTTTAAAACCAGAAATACCTATTTTACTACCAATAAATTCGAAATACATGCTAGAGTGGGTTAATGCTCACTAAATTGTATCATGAAGTACCTATTAAAGGTATGAATAAATATATATCCGGCTTCAAAGTAAATTTTCGACTAAATATTTCGGTTCTGCCATAGGGAGTGACTGTTACCTAACCCAATACTTTGCACAATATTTGGTGACCATTTATCCAATTTGGAAAGCAAAACGAATATTTTAAATACAAAACGTGCAATTATTCAGTGTTTATTTATTTTGGACCTTATCACCTTTACAATTAAAGTGCACCTTTAGAATTAATTTGACATAATCCAACATTTTTGGTTTTTGCCAAACTTACTAAAAGGTTTTATAAAGTCATTTTAATTTTTGGGAGTTAGTTATTTTATTTGGTACTTAGGCTTAGGATCGAAATAATATTTCTGGTGAGCTTCTAAATTATACCCAAATTAAGTATCGAATTCCATCTAATTACTAATAAGAACACTGCATAAAATTGCTAATTCAAAATTGCTCGGATCATATAATTAACCGAGGTGGCAACACATCAAATTCTCAAGCGTCACGCTGACAGTTCTAATCACCGATAACACATTGGGACAATCACGTAATCTAGCTGTCACGGTAAACGTGATAATATATATTACTAGCCTCTGCCCGCGGCTTCGCTCACTTGAAGCTCAAAAACCAACAATGATGATCTCTTCTTTGTATGAGTGTCTATACATTAGAGAAGTCAAGCTGTATCTCAGGTTCCGTTTAATTATTTGAGATAAGAAGTATACCAGTTTCTAAGTTGGAGCACATACTTTCTAACAGTGATAACAAAATTAAAATTTATTCAGTAGTTTTTGCGTCAACCCGTAACAAACAGACAAACAGACAAGAATCACATTTTGGGTTCGGAGACGTTTATATACCCTAACCCACGTGTTTTTTTTAAATATCTTCAATGTACAGACACAGCTTTTTTACAATTTCATAATAAGTAGTAGAGATAAAGATTATACCATGTTAGAGTCTCACTGACTCCTGGTAAGGTTACTGTACGTTTTTATTTATTAATTTTCAAGCACCTTCGTCACACATTAGGGCTTCATTCAACAATAATTCTACCAAATTGAGGTACGATATTATTATATTCCATTTTTACCCGACGCAAATTACCCCATCAATATCTATATTGAGTTTTGAAGATGTTTTATGAGAAGTTGATCCTTATATTATTAAGGGTAAGGAACATTATAGGATGATTGCAATTTTATCAGTATTGATGTGACTCCATTAAATAATGTAGGATCAATGTATTCTAGAAAGTTACATTATGTTTTTTTATGATACTTTTTAGGCATGTCTTGGGTTTTTGTTCTCCGAGATGATAACTTGGATAACAATTTGTTAATTATTCAATAACAATTAACAAATTCATTCGACAATTCGAAACCCTGGACAGACCTTATATATTTTATGTTCAATAAGAACTTACAATCTTACATAGAGTACCTTCTATTCTATTGCATGGTAGGCACCAGGCGGGCGATCAGTCCTCATGTTGGGAGTATTTCGCCCAGTTCCCCATTTTTGGTGGATCCCGTCATGGGTTACTGGCGCTCGGCGTCGCAAATCTTCCCGTAGCCTTGCAGAAGCCCACCAGTTGTCCGATAGAGAGTTCTGCTAGCTGTTCTTCATTTATCTCATCGGTTCCTAGTATTTCCTATCAAAGTAGCGCATACACAGAGCACCGTAAGTCATGTTCTTCAATGTCTGCCTACGCATTTGTTGAAAAAGTTATAAGTATTAATTACTAGCTTCTGCCCGCGGCTTCGCCCCCGCGGAATTCGGTCTGTCATCACATCCCACGGGAACGGGATAAAAAGTATCCTATGTCCGTCTCCTGGTTCTAAGCTACCTCTCCAACGATTTTCAGCCAAATCGGTTCAGCCGTTCTTGAGTTATAAATGGAGTAACTAACTAGACTTTCTTTTATATATATAGATAGATGAAAAGTAGTATTGTGGGATAGATTTGAAATCCTTGGTATTCGCTTAGAGTTTGGGTTTGTGCTTGGGTAACGGTTTCTCCCTTATTACATAGAACTAAAACATGTCGGTCAACTGTAGGTGTAAATTACACCTCTGCCTCTTTCACCCTTGGGGAATACAAGTGTGAAGGTATGTTAAGTTCATGTTAACAAAAGGATTCCCTTTTCATACCCTGAAGTGTATTCGACCTACAATTTTTGTTCTCTTTCTAAAAGCAGGTGATATTGTTCCAGATGAGCTCGCATACCCGACATCATCAGAATGGTTCGACGGCAGCAACTGTTCGTGGGTGGACGCGGTGGCGTGGGGATGCAACACCACCGTCAACACCACTGCCACCAACTCAACAAGCGGTGACGTCACGTCGTTCGTCCTCATGGCGGTCACGTCTGTGGTGCTCGCTCTTATCATACTAGCTACTATTGTAGGTGAGTAATTCTTATACAAATTGTTCTTATACAAATTGTTCTTATACAAATTGTTCTTATACAAATTGTTCTTATACAAATTGTTCTTATACAAATTGTTCTTATACAAATAGTTCTTATACACATTGTTCTTATACAAATTGTTCTTATACAAATGGTTCTTATACAAATTGTTCTTATATGTATGGCCTTGTTTATGGGATGGGGGGGCGGCCTTTTAAAAGAGTTTGGGTCTCCGATATACTCACTCACTTGGCGCAATTCGGTTCTTCATGCCGGTTTTCTGCGAGGCTGTGGCATCACTCTGGTCAAGCCGGCCCATATGTGCCGAAGCATGGCTCTCCCCCGGTATTTCAAATCAATTACTTTTTGCATGTCAAAAGTTCTTTTTAGTCCCAAATATACAAAATAAACGTCTTTTATATTCATAAAACTCGCATTTAACACCTCTCAGCCATAAAAGATCGAATCTTTTTGAACATCCATCATGCACAGTCGATTGCCGTCTTTATATGTGGAGATTAAAGTCTTTATTTGCGTAGTATATTTACAGTGCGTAATATTGTACAGTTTTCTGATCAAACTCATATGAAAATAGTCTTTGACTATGTATACTGGCTGACAGCCAAATTAGAGGTACTAACAATGTATAGGCTTGACATAAGGCTTCCGTCCAGTATTAGATGTAAAGTGATGCTGTAGACATAATATATTTTTTGGTAATATTAAGGACAGGCTATATTTAGGAGAACTGTGACACTCCAAAGGGTAGTTACAATTGTTTCTTCTCTTATTCTTTGATACGTTGCTAATGGCTTGTAATTGGACAACAGACAAAAGAAAATTATAGCGTGGAGTAACGTTTGAATAATATATCCATGTCCTGTTTGATCCCACTGCTCTGTACAAATACTTCCAAATGTCATCAATCGGCTCGGTCTTTGACATTGAAAATCTCAAATCATAAAAATATATAACCATTCATTTTTAATATTAGGTACTTTTTATTATTTAAAATTCTGAAATAGTTTCAAGTACAAAGATAACCATTACATCGAAAAAAGTATAATAATGTTTTATAGTCCTTTGAAGGTCGGTTAAACAAACTTGACCCTTTTGCCAAGACACATAAAAAGAAACGGAGTAATAAGTATCGCATATTACTTATTGGATGGTTAGGACATAATCCTAGGGACTTACGCAAATGACCGACGGTAAATGGTTCGGCAATAATAATGATTCAAACTTGAAAGCTGTGTGTGATAAATGTAGTCTAGGTGATATTTCGCTGCATGAATAGGTAGGAAAAGTATGAGGATAAAATATGTATATATATTCAAACGTTAAATAGTTTAAAGGACATTAAAAAATAGGACGTCTTTTCCGATTCGGATGTTTTCGGAGGTGTTACTTGCGCGTTGCCGACCCTGCAAGAAGCTTTTCACTCCCTTTTGAAGAACCTTGTGCTGTAGTCTTGATGGAAGTTGGTGTTTAATCATCGGTTTTGAAGAACACCTTCATAGAATACTTGAAGTCGGATTTCGTATATAATTTATATATTAGTGTATATGCTATGAATTATTACTTTGTCCAGAGCTACACCTTGAGAGTCAGTGAAAGTGCCTTTAGACAGGCGAGGCGACGCGTGGATTGGATGAGTGAGAATTGATTTTTGTATGTCAAAATTTCTCTCCATGAACTGCCAATCCTTGGAGAATTGAAATATTTGTTAGTAAAATATTTAAGTTTACAACTGCAAGATTACACAAATCTCGCCCGGTCTCGTTCCAAACCATAACCACGTGATTTAAATTCATATGCATCCCAGCCCATCCTATACTCTCTTGTATAAAACCTGAGATAAAACTACATAACGCTATTCATACTTGTCAATGTTAATGACGTTTAGTTTTATCACTGACTCTTCTAACATCTTAGGTTCCTTTCCAAGTAAAACATAAGCAGAATACGCCATGACTTTATGAACTGGCGGTCCCCTCGGTATGCGTTACAATGTCTATTTTTTATCTTATTTTTCATTAATCTTCCCAGGCGCGCATATAACAATTCGGTGCCAAGCGGTATCAAGCGTCGCTACTAGATGGCGCTGTAATCTAACTTAAGTCTATCGTATCGTAATGTTATCGCTTACCCTACAGCAGAATCCTTACTTGTTTTGACTGCGCAGTTCCAATTCTTTTGGGCCGAAGATAAAACTTTATTAGCTAACTATCGGAATCTATTTAGCGAACATTACTTAACTTTTTATAATTTAATCAATGTTCCTCCGACAAGATGTAACTTTGTTAAGAACTAGGCTCAAGTTAGCGTTGTATTCATAGTCTTGATAACTATGAATATTTGAATACGTAACTTAATTATAATAATACGAAGGTTTCTGAATATCGTTTCTTATTGCAATTTTATTATTTAGTACCTATTGACTACCTCTGTAGTTTAGTGGTTCGAGTACTGGACTACTGACCACGAGGTCGTGGGTTCGATTACCACAGGACACAAATATTAATTATGTGATGAATATAAGTGTTTGTGTTCGTCTGAGTGTTTCTTATGTATTATAAGTATTATATCCATTGTCTAGTGACAGTGGATATAATACTTATATACTTTTTTTTGTATGGGTACTAACCCATAGTACAAGCTCTGCTTAGTTTGGGACTAGATGGTGCTGTGTAAAAATATCGCAAAATATTGATGAAAAACTTTAGTACCTACCTATTGGTGTAAAACCTCAATATGCGTAAGAAAAATCAGTACTAGGGCATCATAATTTATTGACACTATACTAACAACACGACACATATATATTCAATCCATCTGTCAAACGTGATACATAGTTGCACCACTATTAATTGTGGTTATCTTCCCTCGAAGGAGCTCTGCAATGAATGCCCGAGGGCAGTAGAGGATAGTCGCCATCTTGTGACGTAAGCATAGATATTCTCCGGAAAGATAATAATAATATAAAATTCTATAGATTTAAAATAACATAACATCACGCCTGTATTCTCAGAAGGATTTGGTAGAGGTGTACTTAATATACACACGCCGCGGTATGTTTAGATTGGTTGGCTATTTATTACCATTAACCGGGCACATATCCAAAGTCCGAGCTGCCACTGAGAATCTCATGGAAAAACTAATAACACTATGCTAGACCTAGAAATCGAACCCAGGACGTAGCAAAGCAGTCACACTTAAGACCACGAGTCTGTTAACGTAATTTAAAAATAGACTTAAAATGTGTGTATAATGTCTCGCTGCTATATGCGTATGATTTTCAAATAAGGAACATGTTCAATACAAACTCAAAGGCACAAAATACATCAAATATTCTAATGATTTTTAAATAAAGAACATTTTCAATACAAACTAAAAGGCTCAGAAAATATCAAATATTGTAATGATTTTCAAATAAAGAACATTTCCAATACCAATCCAAAGGCACAGAAAATATCAAGTATTCTAATGATTTTCAAATAAAGAACGTTTACAATACAAACTAAAAGGCACCAAATATATCAAATACATATTCTAATGATTTTAAATAAAGAACGTTTTCAAAACAAACTCAAAAGCACAGAATATCAAAAATAAACTTCACAGGCACAAGAATTCCGAGCCGACGGCATTTTTTTCTATAATTACAAAGGAAAATTAATTTAGCTCGAATGAAAAAATATTTGGTGTAGAAAGCAATTAAAATTAAATTAAAATAATAAGTAACGCCTCACTGTCCAACAGTCCCTTTGATAAAAATGCGATTCTAGGAAACTCCCGAAGATATTTTTAATTATATCATTTTTTTTCTGAGTTAAGCAATTCGAAAATTATTGAAGAAACGATTGATGCTTGCCTTCCTTTTGGAGATAAGTAATTGTTCTAACTTTTCTCGTGAGTTAATGAAAACTTTAATTAAGTGTCAATCATTATTAATTATGTTTCTTATTAATTATATTTGATGAGGTGAACAGATCTATCATAATTATAACCGAGATAAACATGGTGACAGCTTTCAGTATAACTGATCCCTGACTGATCCAAAAACTGAGCGCGGAAGAGGTTTCCCTTCAAAGAAATATCTACTAAATTCATAAACTTAAAAAATCTTATTCTTGTTTAGAATAATTTAATGTTGTTGTATAGTAAGTTCCATTCGAACTTTCCATAATTTTAATATATTTTTAACTATATACCTCATTTCTCCTATGTGAGTTGTGTGTTAAATCCATAGTAGGTACTTAGTACTTTCTTACTATTTGTATTTGCAAAAGCAACTCTTGTCTGCCTGATACGTTTTCCCACCTAAACCGCTGAAAAATGGTGATGAATTTTGGTGTAGAGATAGATTGGACCATGAAGAAGGACATAGGTTACCTTTTTTCTCGAAAAGGTAGTACGGATAAATTGTTGGAATAATAATCCTGGAACAAAATTGCTCCAATCAACAGTAGAATAGCACTCCACAGTGCTTCACAACAATCGCAGTGCATCACTCGTAACGCTACGTAAACCGTAGGGAATTAAGTGCGAAATCTGTTGCGACTAGGTCAAGTCGCCACCGACACATCACTAGATAGACATTATTGTGTGGTTCCAGTGCTAGCGATACCACAAAAAAGAATTCCTTCTAATATTATAGACGTAAAAGTTTCTATGTATGAGAAGATGTAAGAATGTGGCAGAAGCAAAAGAAGTATGAAAGTGGCGGTCTATAGTTTGTACCTACCCCTGTGGGAGAAAGACGTGTATGTATGTATGTGTGTAAAAGTTTATGAGGATGTAGGTGGGTTTTTGTAATGAAACTTTACAACAATATAGGTCATACCAGTAGGTCATATCAGTATAACACAGGCTATAGTTGAAATATATACACGGATTTTTCACGTGGGAGAGCCATGCTTCGGCACGAATGGGCCGGCTCGACCGGAGTGATACCACGGCCTCACAGAAAACCGGCGTGAAACAACGCTTGCGTTGTGTTTCGCCGAGTGAGTTGAGGTTACCGGAGGCCCAAACCCTTTTAAAGGCGGGCAGCGCACTTGCGACTCCTCTGGTGTTGCGGGTGTCCATGGGCGGCGGTTATCACTTACCATCAGGTGATCCGTCTGCTCGTTTGCCCCCTCATCCCATAAAAAAAAAAAAAAAACGAAGTCGCGGACAAAAACTAGTACTTAATACTTAAATAATCCTATACGTATACATTCTTCTAATAAATAGACTTGGCTAATTAATCTAGTCACTAGTCGCTGAACACACGGCTCTTGAGCTTGAGGTAATTTTATGAAATTATCATAACAGTTCGGAGTTAAGATGTATGTCTGGTTAAGTAAAAAAAAAACATATTATTATATATCTAAGTAAAAACTCGATAACTTGAAATGTGCGAAGATGTACGAATGACAAAAGCTTCTCAATAAATTTATTTCTTATACCCCTTATTATTATTATTTTGAATAATAACCGGTCTATCCTTAAGATATCGATCTGATGATATATAGATGTGATGGTACTCAAAATCGCAGTGTAAAATAATGATATTCAGCCGCATCGAGTTACTTATACTGGAAACTAACCATAACATAATTAGAAAAAGGCTAGGATGATGGTGATGATACCTTCAAACCTAAAGACAAAATTATATAAATTGGTCAAAAGTTAAACGCTACAACAGGGGCCACACCCATTCTATACACACTCGCAGAACTGTTGGGAATCTGTAGCTGTACAGAACAACCGCTATGCAGTTTTATTAATGAGAAATCGATTTGCATTAAAGTGGCGTTGATTTCTTTACGACATATTTAAAAAAAAAACAGGCAAGTGCGAGTTGGACTCTCGCACCAAGGGTTCCGTACAAACCTGTAGGTATATTCGTAAAAGTTATGGTATTTACTTAGGTCTAATTGACTATAAGCTGTAAAAAAAAAACACATAAAAATTTACCACACAAACGTACCACAACTGTTGCGGCTATTCTCAAAAAGGTCAGGTGCAGAGCACCCTAAACCGCTGATCATGCACGAGAAGGTTAATAAACGTAGATGAATCGAAAGTGGTGTGCCAGGATCGTAGCGAGTGGAAATTTATAGTCTCTGCCTACCCCAATGGGAGACAGGCGTGAAAATATGTATGTATATAGAGAGGATGGGTGAACGGAGATTCGATGTACGGATGATCAGAGTAGGTACGGATGAAAGAATTGGAAGGAGCCGACTTCGGCGAAAGTATCACAACCGAATTGCGGAAGTTCTCAAAAAACGTCAGATTAAAATCACCCTAAACCGTCAGTTATAGTATAGATTAATGAAAGATAAACTGAAAGTGGTATTCTAGGATATAGTGTAGATTATTGAAAGACAAAGCGAAAGTGGTATTCCAGGATCACAACAAGTGGAAATCTAGTAGTTCAAGTTCAAGTTCAAATGTTTTTATTTCAAATAAGCTTTTACAAGCGTTTATGAAACGTTGTGATTCTAGTCGCACGGTTCCAAAAGGTCGATTCTATGGAGAAGAATAGTCTCTGCTTACAGCTACTGCCTCTGGGTACAGGGACAGACATGAAAAAATAAAATAAATCCTAATAGTGTAGTCTTAAAGTAAAGAATCCCAAACAGCTAAATTGGAAACTTACAAAAGTGTCAACTACAACATTCTTTGCCCTCAAAAAGTAGTTTTTGATTGAAACTCAGTGACCGCGCGCAGGAGTAGATTTTTTTTATTAAAATAAGACTTGGCAAACTTTGGGGGCTATTGTCGCCAATGATTTATTACTTCAACGAAAATTTTATCTTATTCAAAGCTTTGTTTGATACTTTCGTTAGTCTTGAAGAAGTTTTGATGGAAAAAACTTTAGTAATATTGCGAATTCCAAACACGACAGTGTGCTGTACACTGAGAAGTCCCAGACCAATGAGTTTTTGTACAATTGACATACCTAAAAGACCTACATATATATTTTGTAGTTTCTCATGTTACGGTGTTTCTTGTCAGGAGGAAAAAGCATCCACGATACAGGGTCAGTTAGTAAATGCCGGCGCCATTTAGCTCAACGAGTGACGGCACGATTGGCGTAGCGGCTGAGCGATCAGCTTCTACGCTACGTGTTGTGGGTTCGATCCCTACACGGACTTAATATTTGTATGATATACAGGGAGTTTTTCCGGGTCTAGGTATTTGTGTATGTGATAATTTGTGTTTGTATAAGCACGCACGATACACGAGAAAATCCTAGTGTGGTGTAACGTATGAAAAAAACCAAAACCCTTGTAAAAGTGTCTCTAAGGATCTACTTACACAAATGAATATCGTTTTATTTTATTTCATTTCATCATTACTGAACGAACTAACGACGTGCATCTAGTTTTTGACAATTCAAAAGTACCTGTAATACTGTTCTAATTGAAATTAAACATTTGACTTTGACTTTGAACTCGGCAGCAGAATTCTACCAACTATTTTTTTTTTGTATTTTCATGAGTTAATTTTATTATTTTCTTCCCCAGGTAATGTGTTCGTGATAGCAGCTATAATAATCGAGAGAAATCTTCAAAATGTTGCAAATTATCTGGTCGCGTCGCTTGCGGTCGCCGACTTGATGGTCGCGTGCCTTGTGATGCCTCTCGGCGCTGTTTATGAGGTAAGATTCAAGTATAATAATGATACAATTTATTCTACTGTTTATGTCAAAAGTTAAATTTTAAAAAACGTTGTCGTAATGAAAATAACAAATCCTACTTTTTCATACTAATATTATAAATGCGAAAGTTTGTGAGGATGGATAGATGGATGGATGGATGTTTGTTACTCTTTCACGCCAGAACGGCTGAACGGATCTGGATAAAATTTGGCATTTAGCTTTTTATCTGAAGTCCACGCAGACTAAGTCGCGGGCAGAAGCTAGTAATAATATATGCCAATGACTGAGTCAAAATTGTAATCAAAAGAGTTTCGATAATGATAATAAAATAGGCAAACCGATCGTCGATATATATTTTTATATCCCCATAAAAATGTTTACCATGATTGAGTCGATCAACAAAAAGAAACTTATAATCGGTTCAGAAATAAGGAAGTTATAAACATATTAATTTTATGCTACACATAAACCTTAACTTATCTTATGTGGGGCCGAGGTAGCAAGGATATTTTGTGCTTCCTTAAGAGCTAATCCTCATCCTCTCCAGTTCTTTAAACAGCTCTTCCATGAGCTTTATAATGAGACCTGGAGGTATGAGTCTGTAGTCCTCTGGTCTTGGATAACCCTGTCCCAAGATGCTGATTTGCTTTCTAACCATTACATCTCAATTTCCGTTTTGCTGGCCCTGCAGACTGATGTCTCCATCAGACCCATCTTTTGTAGGAGAGCGTTAGTCCCGAAATGTCCACCCCCATCAAGTGACGGGCCAGCCACGTGCTTGAGTTCCAAATGGCGTTTTGCCATCTCGATGAGGAATTTATTCCTATGAATTTCTTGGAGTGAACAAGTCCCATGAGGCTCAACCACTCATCCACGTGCCTCACCCTCGCATACTCCAGAAACGCTAGTCCGCCAGTTCTAAAGACAAAAGCCTATTGTAACGTCAACCATTGCGCGTTATCTTACGTCATCGTCTGAAATCGTTTTGCGATGAAGTGATGATTGATTGTAATAGAATTCTCAACAGTAAAGATGATAAATTTATTAATAAAATAATGATGACAGTGATGATTATCATAATGTAAGTGGTGATGGCGTGCATTGATAATAATCATTATTGTAACAATTTTGAATAACGATGATGTTGACAATGAAAATTATGATTTGAGTTAAAATACAATGTGATTATGTTTGTGACTCTATCCACTTATGACCACAAATAAGTAAAATAAATAAATGTTGTTTGAAAAATAAGTATCTACATTCTAAAATTTATACACTTTTTAATTTTTTCATCGATGTCGTGTAGTGCACTAAGAAAGAGCACTAATATTTTGAACCTTATTAAACGCATAGCATTATTTTCTAAGCTGCCCGCTTTATACACTAAGCTTTGAATACACAAATGAATAATCAAACTCATTTATTTTGAAAACATACTTATTTAAAGCTTAAAGAAAGCCTTAGGCATTAAATCAAAGCCGACAGAAAATAACATAATTTAATGTTTTTTATAATAAAACATAACATCTTATCACGTATGTATTCTGTTAAGGGTTAAATAGAGGTGTACTAAGGTACACCCACACTTCACAATTTAGGCCCCAAGGAATATGGGGCGAGCCTATTGTCCTTAAAGTTATGGAGTATAACGGGTGCAATCACCTCTTTAAAGGACGCAGGTTACGAAATCGGTATATTAATAATACTACTAGGTACTACTACTCATGCTAATTGTATAAATATGTTCAACTTAATTCGATGAATAAAATTTGCAAGGCATCAAATTTTTCCCTCGTTCCATATTTATTCTAATAATTTACAAATTAAGTTACTTACATCCAAAAACTTTCTAACAAATTTTATTTATCTTATTTCATACAAAAAATAACATAAATACATAAATACCAACTTTTAACATAACTGTAACGATAAATGTCTCTATTTCTGTCATTCACAAAAACAAAAGTTCTCTCGAAAAAGTTGATCCACTAACTTTTAATTTTTCGGATCAGCAATACAGTGTTGGAGGACAGGTTACAAACAGTTGGAAAACAAACATTTGAGCAAATGTTTCACAAACTTGTTACTGTGTAATTTACTAAGTAGATATTGTCGAATAACATCATGCATGAGAAGGTTTGCCTCAAGCTCTGACATACCCTTACGATTAAAGCGGCCCCGCGGTGAAACTTGAAGTAGTTTGTGCGATGTTTGGTGCGTAAATTATTGTGTGCAATTACGTGTGTTAATGATGTTATAGCGTTGTAAAATTATGATAGTTTTAGAATTGTATTGGATTGGGCTGGACAAATTGGATTTGCAAATAAATACTAAAAAAACATTATGTAAATTGAGCCCTGTATTTACCAACATGTTAGGTAAACGTTAATGCAGTATTCAAATAGGTTGTCATCGGAGTCCACTCCCCAGTTTGCATTCATAAAATAACGAGATGGGTTGAGATTAGGGTCCTCATTGCTATGATGATTATGATGAACATCACAAAGTACCTTGGCGAGAGAGACAAGTGCAGTTTTTATTTATCTTAATTACCCTCCCCTTTTCCATTTTAAGAGAAGTGCATGAAGGTTTTCAACCAAAAGATAATCATCATGAAAAAGAACTAGAACATTCTATTTATTTCTATTTATATGTCGGGGACGCCGGCAGGCACCAGGCGGACGATCAGTCCTCATGTTGGGATTATTTCGCCCAGTTCCCCATTTTGGTTTCTTTCTTTCTTTCTTTTCTTTCTTTCTTCATTTATCTCATCGGTTCCTAGTATTTCCCATCGGATATTAATATAATGACCACCGAATTTAGTAAATTGATCACCAAAATACTTATCAAAGAGGATAAATGGTCACCAAAATGGCTAAATGGTCACCAAATATTAGGTTTAGGTTAGGTTAGATATATTTTGATGATTATTTAGTATTTTTGCTGCTCATTTGCTATTTTTTTACCGTTACATTTTACTAGATCTGGTGGATCGTTAAACTTTCCCATCTAAGTAGCGCATACATTGTGCATTTTGCTATTAGATGGAAGCTTGTTTCTTCTGCTTCCCCATATGCTGGGCATATAGAGTCCTCCTTTATTTTCATGATCGCCAGGTGTCTGTTAAGTCCACAGTGTCCCGTTGCGATCCCTACTGCTATCTTTATGTTTTCTCTGCTCATCCTCAGTAATTTTTGGGATTTTCTTTCGTCATATGACTTTAGGAAGATTTTTTATTGTCGACAACCTTCCATTGTGAGCCATCTTTGGTTCGACTCTTTTACCATTATTCCATGGATGATTCTTTTGACGATATTGTATATAACTAGAACATTAAAGTAATTAAAAAATAATTTCCCTACAGGTCAGTCAGGGCTGGATCCTGGGTCCTGAACTCTGCGACATGTGGACCTCTAGCGACGTGCTCTGCAGTTCTGCGTCCATCCTTCACCTTGTTGCCATTGCTACTGATAGGTAATCAACCCTTGAATTGGATGGATATTTTTCGATGGTATATTATAAAATAGTTGCCCGTTGAAATATCAAAATTAAAATGGTTTAAAAAATAGGGAAGTTGTAAACATTTTAATTTTATGCTAGAGCTATAGAAGCTTACTTGTAACGTGAAGCCGTGCATTCTCCGTTCTTCTGTACAGGACAGTCAGTTTGCGGGAAAGGGACTGAGTACCAAACCACCAAAAACTTTATAATCCTATAATTATGAACATTTTAGTCGTTTTTTTTTTCATTTCGTTTCTACTTAGTTATCTTATAAAGAACAAAATGCAGTTGAAATAACATTTGACTCTGATAATATCAGAGTTAAAATATCCACATGTAACTTTCTAAGAGCAGTATTTTACACACTTAGATTGATTCTGTATATCGAAAACTGTGAATAACTCCACAAATATTCTTTCCACGAATCTCAATCCAGAACTCCAACGATTCTACGATCGAGCCATGTCACATACTTAAATAAAGTGGAAAAGTATATAAACTTTGAACCGACTTCAAGTATAGACATGTAAACTGGGGACTTCTTCCAAATTTTCTTTGATCAAACTTTGTTCCGTCAAATACTTAAATTACTTTTTTGATGAATAAACTTCGTAGAAATTCATGTCATATACTTGGACAATAACTGATCAATTCCTCAGAATCGCTCGCGTCAATATTTATATTTTGCGACATCTTAAAGGTTTTACTGTAAAGCAATCAAGTTTTCTTTGAATAATTATTATTTATGTAGTATCCCCGGAAGTACTTATATAATTACCAACTCTTGGAGCTTCAGCGCTCAAACTAAAACTTAATTGGAGTAATATAAATACAAAAAATGCATTTGGGATCTGATTCCAAGCTATTAAGGTCATACTGTAAAAATAAACAAAATTTGTGAATTGTGTTTTACTATACTTTTTCATCACCAAATCTCTGTATTAGGGTTCTACTATCATATTTCTGCATCTCTTTCAATTTAGGGCTTCCAAATTCATGTCGATGCACCAGTATTACAATGTAAAACTAACACCACTTCAATAATCTTACTTAATTTCAATTTCTAGGTACTGGGCTGTGACAGATGTGGACTACATCCACATACGCAATGAGAAGCGTATATTTACAATGATCGTGCTGGTGTGGGGGGCTGCGCTGGTCGTGTCCTTGGCACCGCAGCTCGGCTGGAAAGACCCAGACTACCTCGCTAGGATCACGCAACAGCAGAAGTGCCTCGTCAGCCAAGACCTCGCGTACCAAATCTTCGCAACTATGTCTACCTTCTACGTACCGCTCGCGGTCATACTTATCCTATACTGGAAGATTTTCCAAACTGCCAGAAGACGTATAAGGAGGAGACGAGATCCTCCTCCACCTCGGCCAACGTCAGCTGATGGCGCTACTCCCTCGGGAAGACCTGTCCAATCAGCGAGGGATAGGCGGTTCGTCAAAAAACGGTTCCTGAACTTAAAGAAGTGCAACCAACGGACTCGCGCCGAGACGCTGGCTGCAGCTTTATTGTTAACTGAAGGTCAGAGCACTTCAACTGTTGATACGTTAGACGAAGAGCCAAGGACTACAGCGTTCACAATCAACGAGAAGGCGCCTCCTTCAGTGTCCCCAGAAAAGTCTTCCTCGACTGCTACCAACGGCTCGAAGCCTGAGAAAGCCATCGTCTCCGCTCCTACAAACAGAGAAAAAAAGGAGTCTCTTGAAGCAAAGCGAGAGAGAAAAGCGGCGAAGACACTCGCTATCATAACAGGAGCGTTCGTGTTCTGCTGGCTTCCATTCTTCATCATGGCGTTGGTGATGCCTATCTGCCAAACGTGTGTTATCAGTGATTACATAGCGAGTTTTTTCTTATGGCTAGGATATTTCAACTCGACCCTAAACCCTGTAATATATACGATCTTCAGCCCCGATTTCCGCCAAGCGTTTGCCCGTATTCTCTTCGGAACTCACAGGCGAGGCCGAAATAAAAAGTTCTAACGAAAATGTCACTACTATGTATATAATTGAGGCCGCGTTGGCCACGGACTCTGTTACTCAACCTATATGTATTATATTTCGCTTTCTGTATGTTATACATACTAAGTAGGTAGTGTAAATACGTTTATTCGGTGATATATTGTAAATAATATAAAGATATATGATAGATAATGTTGGACATTGTTTTTTTAACGCGTTATAGTCTATGCAGCTGCGCCGGGGTCGTTCGTGAGTCCTGGGCGACCCCCTCGCCCGCTCTTATGTTGTTTCAAGTGACATTACGAAATAAATATTTAAATTATATCAGATTCGGTGGCTTTCATTTTGTCTCTTTTGAATGAAATCCTCAGTTTATTTGGCAAAGCCAGTAAGATATTCGGCGCAATTAGAAAATCCTTTGAGTTTATTTTTCTTTTTGGCTTACTCGTGATCCATTTGTGGCAGTATCATGGGAGATTTTATGTTCTGTATATTTAAGGTAATCCCGGGAACTACTTAACCGGATTCAGAAACTCATTTCTTTTCCTTACGGACTTTCTTTATTGCGCATCTCATTGGCTGTTTTATTTGAATCCATTCAATAGGCCTTTATTGAAATACCGCTGATAATAAAGCTTGGACCAACCAAACTTAATACGCTTTCCTTTTTCTGAAATAGAGTCCTAAAAATATAAAGGTTAAAAGGTATCCTACGTACTATTCAATATGTAATAATACCTTTATATTCACTAGTTTCGCCCTCAGAATATATTATTTTTTAATATATAATTCAAGACTAACTTTACTATTCAGTTTAGTGCTGAATAATAAAGTAGCATCGATAAAATTTTGCTATTACATGAGATCCTATACAAACACTACATAAAATTGTAGTGTGAAAGTAAACCAAAACTCAGCCGCCATCACTGTGGAGGCGTACCTACGTCCTATACTTACTTTTACCTCAAAGAGTGACAGCCCTGAAAAATGGTTGGCGAGTACACATAGTAGCGGATCGAACGCGGGAGCGGGATCAACAATACAAGAATACATCTGTACTACTAGTTTGTATGTAATGTTTTATCTCGGGAAGTAATGACTTCATTGTGATAATTCTTGCAATAATAAAAACTACAGGAATATCACATAGATTATATTAACACGTTAGCTGCGGCACCAATTTTTGCATACTTTCTGTTCCTGCGGCACGAGGTATAATCGGCCCGTACCGTGACCAGACGTTAGGGCGACACGCAGTCTATTAGACCCCACCTCCTTTTACAGACTAAAATCCATTTTCTGGCGCGAAATCAAAGATAAATGAGAATTTTGGTCCTTATTGATATAGACAGTGAATTGATGAACCCTAATCCACCGTCGCCCCGGGATCTGATGGCTAGTTTAGGAATTATTAGCAAAACAAAATATGGGATCTTATACACCTCGTAACGCACTGAAATAGGGCAAATTTTCGCTGCGATTAGTGATGGGAAAAATAATATCGACGTTTTTAAACTGTCTTAACTACGCAACGACTTGACCGATTTTGATCAATTATATCTCATTAGATCGTTTTAAGGGCAAAACCTGGCAAAACAACACAAAGCTATCAAAGGATACATTTTTTTTAAATAATCTAAATTGTGCTTGAAGGCGCCATAAAGAAAAAAAAACCGGCCAAGTGCGAGTCGGACTCGCGCACGAAGCGTTCCATTCTATACCATTAAAATTAACTTCTTCCGACATCGTTTAGACATGTTCGGCGCTGTAAAAGGACGTGCTCTCCAATCGACGTGATGCACAACACTGGTCGCGGGAAGCTCGCGTTGAGTGCGGTACGAGGTCAGGGGGGATATGGGACGTTTTAGCCTCGTTCCGCACTGCATTAAAATTATATTCATTCAGTGCGGCACGAGGCCTAAGACATCCGGTACCAAGGTAGGTACACCACCGAGTCCGGAACCATTAGTGATCTCAAATATATATTTATCTCTTTCCTACACTGGACCAAACCAAAGCTATGCCATTCGCACGACAGAGAAATTCACTTTTTTGCTTGCCGCACCACAGGGAAGTTGCATCAGGGGTGATTTAGGCCTCGCTTCGCACTTAACGTGTTAATTGTGATCACATCCACACAAATACACTTGCAGTCGGAAGCTAGAATAACTTGAACTGAAATTTTATTTCACCATCGTCCATCATGCACTGCTTTCATTAAACCCAATCTTAAGAAAAAAATAAACTTTATAATACAAAAAGAAAAAGCGATAAAATAAAATGATTTTTAACCACAGTATGATTTTATGTGAGGAACGGTAAAACAAGAAAGTAAAACAAGAAAGCAAAACAATAACACAAAACATAATACTCGTACATATTAATCAGTTCAACAACGCCAACTTTATATATTTCAAAGAAAGCGTCAAGTAAAGAACAATCATAATATAATTATTTTTTTTACTAAGTTAGCTTAGAGATTTTTGAACTCACCAACATTTTACGTTTTAAATTATCCAATAATATCTAAACTTTTTTTACAAAGAAATTTAAATATGATATGGTACATAAGGTTAGATTATAACGTCCAGAACCGAATTGTAGCCGTTGTGTAGATGCTATGAAATAACAACCTTGCTGTACTGTACGTCGTCGTTTTAGGCGGCACCCAAATAAAATTAGCAATCCAATCAAAGCAGTGATAGCCTAGTGATATAACCATTGTACTCCCAAGTCAAAAGTCTTGAGTTAAAATCCAACTCTGACTTTTCGAAGTTATGTGCGTATTAATAGTTAATTATCACGCGCTTAAACGGTGAAGGAAAACATCGTGAGGAAACCTGCACCTCTGAGAGATTGTCTCGACGGCGTGTGAAGTCTGCCAACCCGCATTAGGCCAGCGTGGTGGACTATAGCCTAATCCCTCTCATTGTGACAGGAGACCCGTGCTCAGCAGTGGGACATATAATGGGTTGATTATGTATGTATGTACAGTCGTCGTTTTAAGCGGCACCCAAATAAAATTAGCAATCCGCTACCGCTTATGCTCGCTAGTCGTACCCAAACGACCCCATCTGTTGTCACTCGAGGGCCGGGACGGGGAAAATAAATTGTCGAAAGGAACTAGCCCAACTTCAACTGATTTCTCCACTCGTTGATAAGAAATTGCCTTTTAACGTAAAAGGTAAATGATAGTGGTGCCTATCGAGTTGCTTTTGTCATATTTATATATATGGTAAGGGGAGGAAGGGCGCAAATGAAACATGGGTAAATATAGCTGTTATCTGCTTGGGTGAAAAGGTAATGTAGAGGGTTGGATCTTAGAAAAATATTGTTGATAGTTACTTATTCATAGCACAAACTATGTTTGGATATTCGCACATTGAGTATTTATTGGGTTGGAGTATGATTCTTTTGTATTACTCTTTTTAAACTGTTCCTTAATAATGGTCCGTTAAGCAGACTCCTAAGATGCTGCGCTCCATGGCTCGCTAGCAAACCCCGAGAGCGGACTTCCGAAGTTTTAAAACACCAAGACCAAGTCTGAGCACAACAGGTGAGGATAGGCAGAGTACACACGTCCATGAACTCCTCTACAGAGTGCGACCGAACCAACTGTTTAAAATGAAAAAGCTAATGAACCTCCCCTTTATTAGATTTTTAATTTTTAACAATCGGTTTTTTCTAAATTTCTAATCTAGTCCTGGGTTCAATTCCCAGGTCGAGCAAGTTTGAGTGTAGTACGCGAATAAAGTAAAAACTGCCAAAGCCATGCCTTACTCGCAAATTGCGGAAAAAAATTATTTAAATACAATTTAAACATATTTAAGAATGTTGATACCAGTGGCCCTACTGAAAAGCCTCACTTTAAATTATTTTAATCAATAATATAATAAGCATTACATTTCCAAGTCGTGTTTTCCTACTAAATTCTCAGTAACGGCTCAGAGTTTGGATTAGTGGTAAGTTTAACTTACTGAGGCGAACTTTTAGATTACTACGCTTCTGCTTAACCCTTGGGGAAATACCCACGTGATGATATTAATTATATATTACATTACATCAGGGTATTTTTTTAGGTAAAAGGAAGACTTCTAGAAAGCGTTATTTTAAAAAGTAATACAGCTGACATTGCGTTTCATCGTACCAAAAAAGAAATAAACGAAACGCACACGTAAAAGTAACTATATGTCATACCCAACTCAACCCTGGATACAAGCTAGGGTTGCCAAAAAACAAATAAAACACAATCTTATACCAAGGTAAGGAATACAAGACAATATAAACGCGAACAGTGAGTTCGAATAAAATTTTTAATTGTCGTAAGAGGGGCAAAAATAAATCACACAAACATAATATGCAGAAAGTGCAGATTGTCACTTATTACAATCCTTCACACACACACATACACTTCATACATTACATCGTACTTACCCCAGTTGCGAATTATAAGCACGATGTCCGGTCGATATGACAAAAGTCGATAATTATTGGTATTTAGCAGCAAAAAGCTTGATAAAATAATTTCATCGTGGCACAGAAAACCATCGTGAAACAACACTTACGTTGTGTTTCACCGTGTGAGTGAGGATGCTGGAGGCCGAAAACCTTTTAAAAGGCGGACAATGCACTTATGACTCCTCTTTGTGGTTGCGGGTGTCCGTGGGAGGAGGTAATCGCTTACCATCAGGTGATCCGTCTGCTCGTTTACCCCCCTATACTATAAAAAAGTCTAGTCCTGGGTTCGAGTCAAGCTGGTTCTTTAAAGTGCATCCCTGCACTAATCTTTTACTGATATTCACCGACTGCCTTTGATTTGTTAACTAAGAAATTAGTAGCTTGCCACTTCTCTTTCAAAGTAACTTATCTTTTGTGCTACGTGCTGTGTGTTCGATCCCCACACGGAGCAATTATTTAAATGTCAAGGTCAAAGTCAAATATTTTATTTCAATTAGACCAGTAATACGGGTACCTACCTACTTTTGAATTGTCAAAGACTAGGTGCGCGGTTCCAAATAGTGGGTCTTATGGAGAAGAACCGGCAATGATCTACAAATACATGTTCCGGGACTGGACGTTTGTGTGTGAGAATTTTTGTTTGTAAAAAGTGGTCAATATACAAGAGAAATCTAGGGCATCATTTTTAAAGTTAGATAGAAAATAGAGTAAGCTGTATAAAGCCACAACAATTAGACAACATCATACTAAATGCATCAACTCCATCAACGTCACAGCTGCTGTCGGTTGAGACATTTCGCGGTCAGAGCGGTGACGTGTCCCCGCCAGTATATCCACATCTATGTACACATAAACAAACAGGTTTCATGGAACGTATAGCTGCGGTAGCTAGGGATTAGCCGCCCGTTTAACAAACATAGGTTCTCATTTAAACACTGTTATATCTTTGAAATAAAGCTACTTCTTATGGACTTATTGATGGATTTATTGATTTATTCTCGACGTTTCAGACCCTTTACAGTATCCATAGTCACGGGTAGATTTAGGTCTTGTACGTCTTAATTTTAGAATTAATCAAATCAATACAGGGTTATTCTATGAAATTCCCAGTAGCAATTCGGAGTTAGGAATTTGTGCCCAGTTAATGGCAATAGGCTCGCCCCCACTTACATGGGACCTAAACATACCGGCGAACTGTGGGTGTATCTATATTAGTACGCCTCTGCCTTCTTCTGCCTACTTCTTATCTCAAATAATTAAACGGAGCCGAAGATACAGCTTGACCTCTCAAATCTATAGAAACCCATATAAAGAAGAGATCATCACTGTTGGTATTTGAGCTTCAAGTGAGCGAAGCCGCGGACAGAAGCTAGTTTAGTTTATATTTTACTGTCTTGAATGAGTACTAGGCTATCATAAAATGTAGGTATCTATATTACTCGAATAAATTTCATAAAACCTTCTACATCCCACGAGTGACTCAATTGTGGGAACGGTACAACCGGTGACAGCCATAAACATAATTTATCGTATTCGTAAGCGGCAGAGCAGAAACCTGTCAATTTGATACTTTGTTATTTTATGACCTTCAACCAGAGCATCGTAAACATAACATACCATCACGCCTGTATGCCATAAAGGCTATATTTGTGTGCAACTATAGTTCACTGGAAGGTTTTTTGGTTTCATATAACATCATCATATAATACTAGCTTTTGACCGCGGCTTCGCTCACGTGAAGCTATATTAGGATTAGAAATGAATCCCAAAAAAAAAATTATAAAAACCAACAGTGATGATCTCTTCTTTGTATGGACCTCTATACATCAGAGAGGTCAAGCTGTATCTCAGGATCCCTTTAATGAATTCAGATAAGAAGTTCACCAGTTTTTAAGTTGGAGCATATACTTTCAAACAGTGATAACAAAATTTTAAACTTTTCAGTAGTTTTTGCGCCAACCCATAACAAACAGACCCACGTGTTTTTTTTGTTTTAATATCTTCAATGTACAGACACAGCTTTTTTACAATTTTATAATAGTAGAGAAGATTAATCGCAATTTTGTTTATCTTTCTATAACCAGAAAATGGACTTAAATTTAAAATATCATCAGACCTTTAGGATTACTTAAAGCACATCCACAGTACACCAGTCTGTTTAAATCCCGTACAATAAGGGACGAGCCTATTGCCATTAACCGTTCACAGATCCACAATCCAAGCTGGTACTGAGAATTTCATAGAAAAAACCTAAATAACATGACCTGAGAATCGAACATACAGCGTAGGAATTGCGCTAACAACACTAGACTAATCAGTTAAATCTAAGGCAGAGACTAATGGATTTCTTACTACAAAATTACTCAAAGCTGACAGTTAAACCTGACACAAACTATCCACGCAGTACAAAGTTTAACCCGAATCTGAACTGCGTCTCGTTACCACAAATTTGTCTGGGACACTTCTAGTTTAGGACATATCAAGATCACTGTAATAATTGATGTTAAAATGATAGTCTTTGCCATTGTGCTTACCCGACTTTGATTGGATAAAGATATTCTCTCTAAAACACTAATGATATTTTTTTCTAGTAGCATAATGAATCAACTTTGGTCTCAGAACTAAATCTAGATGATTTGCAAATGATACAACATTTTTTATTTTATTTATATAAAAAAAACGTTGCCCTACTCTAGGATTTTTTTTATTTTACAGACGTAATGTAAGAAATATACTAAACCAATAAACAGCAAACAAATAACGCAATAAACAAACAAATAATGCAGTAAACAAACAGAAAAAAGCTTACTAGCATAGTGGGACGCACATTACTAGTATTCTTATTAACCCTTAGTGCTAAGCTAAATGCTTGTTTTACGAGTGGGTTCACGTCGGTACTGCAGTGGGTTTCGAACCGGCAACCACATGAAAAATCAAGAATCCAATTAATTACCTACACAGATATTTTGTAACACTTTAGAAAATGTATCTTTAATCAGTAAACGAAGAAGCAACACCAAATTACCAGTAACAAAAACATGTAGTCACAAAAAACAACTATCATCACGATTCTCCGAAGGGTTAGGCAGAGGTGTCATAACTGTGGGTGTACATATCAATATGTACACGCATAGTTCGTCAGTATGTTTACGTCCCAAGGTTAGGTTAGGTCAGAACTGTTACCAAACGACGCACGAGCCGAGCGAACGAAGCGAGCGGGGCCGCGGTAGTGGCCGGCGAGTGCCAGCTTCACTTCTGTAGAAGAAATTTGGGAGCATATTTGTCATTATTATGCCATACAGCGCCACTATCGCCGAATTTTGGAAGTTAAATTTACAATCCGACATTTCATTTCACGCTGAAGCACACTGTTTAACAATACAGCTAAGCATTAATCCGTAACATTGATGAACGCAAAACGTTAATACAATTCAGCGTGTTGAAGGTCATTATATGCAAAACAGCTGACGTCATTCAGCTATTTTACATGTCACAGAGCTGTTTTGTAAAGCAGCTAGCGGTTATTTAAAATAGCGAATTATACAATTCTACTGCAACATATACACGATGACGCAGCATCTCTCATCCAAGACAATCAGTTCGCTAATCGCGCAAACCAAAGTCGTGTACAAAAGCAAGTTCTGTACAAACTGAAATACTTAACTCCCTCCTCGAGTTCTTGTATTTGGCAGGTCGCCAGCGTCTGCTTAGTTACTGTTTAAGTTCGGCGTATCTTGAAGGGGCAGACTTGGGCATAAAGGTCAGGCAATACTCCAAGATATCGGTCAAAGTATCAAGGAGTTACGTACATGTATCGCTCTTGAGTGCTACTACTAAGAAGTTTGAGGCAACAGCCCAGTACAGCGCAATAATCTATTATGCCATTGATAAATTATATTTATTTCTGTAAATAAATATTTAAAAGACATCTTACATATTGCTTTATTATCTCGATGGCGCCGACATTTCCTAACTGACGAACTCTGAGAAGAAACACCGAAACTAACTCGGAGGATCATGGTCTCCTTTTAAATTCCAGACAATAGATACAGGCTTTTTAAAGAAAGATCCATAGCAGCTTTAAATTGACCTATTCTTACTGACGGCACGCATACATACATTTATGTAAGGTTATATAAGGTGGTTATATATGGTGGTATGTTTTGTCCTTGGGCAGTGGTGATCGCTTACAATCAGGCGATACGTCAGGGCCCCAAGTCTGCTATTTTGTTGTGTCAAAATCGTCACTCAATGGCTTCAGAATTGTTGATTTTTGACAGTTTTGTCTACGAAATCTGTCAGTTCTTATGTCATTTAGTGCCATTGAACGGCCATTTTGATACAACTGAAATAGCAGACTTGGGCCCCTGTTCGTTTGCCCGCTATCCCATAAAAAACGGTAGCTGTTGGTAGTTGTAAAATTTTGTTGTCCAAAGTCTATGTTGTAAAGGATCCGAAATGTCGAGAATTAAATAATATCAATACACATAAAACATAACATACCATCACGCCTGTATTCCCCGAAGGGTTAGGCAGAGGCGTACTAATGTACACCCACAGTTCGCCGGTATGTTTAGGTCCCATGTAATAGGGGGCGAGCCTATTGCCATTAACCGGGCTCAAATTCCTAACTCCGAGCTGCTACTGGGAATGTCATAGAAAAACCCAATAACACTTTGCTCGACCTGGGAATCGAACCCAGGACCTCTAGCGTAGCAGTCGCGGTCCGGACCACTTAGCTATTGAGGCAATACACGACCGTAATAAAATCCGTAAAAAGTAGGTTTATTTCTATGTCTAATACTTATTCGGTAAGTTGCATTAACCAGTATAATAGTGGTATATTATCGCCGGAAATTTAGAGCTGGCGACGCGTATTGTGAAAAATATGGCAATTCTATTTTACCGCGTAAATCAAACGCTTTCAAGAACTAACCCTAAATCTTACTTCGTCATTATTATAGCTCATGTAATCCATAGCGAGAACTCGTGCGTGAAAAAAACTACGTTTCGCGCGTGTAACCTTCCAGTGCTGGTGGGGTAATTCATACCGTCCCACATTCTTATCTAAAACGCCGAATGAACACTTTATAAGTACTGTATTCAGGCGTAAAGCGGAGCTGTCAGAATAGGATAGCTGTGACGAAAGGGTCCGTGCCCCGGAACATTATTTTTTGTCATACGTGTGGGCCTTAAAATCCCTCGGAGTCATTTGAGGCTTAGGGTGCGTACTAAATGTAGTATTTGTTTTCTTTTTAACATAATGGTTTTGGATTAGAACTACTTTTTTTTAATGGGATAGCAATACAGCAGACCGATCACCTGATGGTAAGCAATTACCGCCGGTCCATGGACACCGGCAACACCAGATAAGTCCGAAGTGTGTTGCCCGCCTTTTCCGGTATCCTCACTCACTCGGCGTTGTTTCACGCTGGGTTTCTGCGAGGCCGTAGTATCACTCCGGTCGAGCCGGCCCATTCGTGCCGAAGCATAGCTCTCCCACGTTAAAACTTCTTACAGATTATATCGCGTTATATTGCTATTATGTAATTCTCGACTTGTCGGATATTTTACAGCATCCATGTCTAATATTTATAAGTGTACGTAAGTATCAATAACTAGTAGATATATAAATGATGTTTTAATTATGAACGAATGAAGACTATCTACTCTATATCAGACTAGATCTTTCCTGCGATTTCAATCGCGGCCTAGAAATAAGTGTCGTTATTTTTAACTCGATTAACAATATAGCCTAAGTTACTCAGGGATAATGTAGCATTCTAATGGTGAAAGAATTTTTGAAATCGATACAGCAGTATTTGAGTTTATTCGTTACAAATATACTAATCTATCCTCTTTATTACGAGTATGATGCAGAATATTTATTTAATTTCCAAAATGTATAATTATGTATCAAATGTCATATTCGATAAGCTTACGCTTTCTCGATCAATATCTTGAAATAGAGTGAGACCCAGATAAAAATATTGTCCTAATAAAGACAAGATGACTAGTAAAAGTTTTTATTACAAGTCGTAAAACAAAATATATCTTAATCGTTACTACTTATTGGGAGTTTCGGCTTAAGAACGAACTATTAACTAATAATACCTTTAAAAGACGTTAACTTTCAGTCATAAATGGATTATTATAAGTGTTATAATGTCCTATTTGATGTTAAAATACTTGTAACTAAATAGTCATCATCTCCCCCCTCCCCCACTCCTGGGCACAGGTCTCCTCTCAGAGTGAGAGAGGTTAAGCTACAGTCCACCACGCTAGGCTTCCATAGGTTGGCAGATATCACAGGCGTGAAGGCTTCCACTCTATGTTTTCCTTCACGTTTAAGCGAGTGATACTAAATAGTTAATCATTAATATGCACATAATTCCGAAAAGTCAGAGAGTTGTGCCTTGGATCCGAACTCGAGGCCTTTGACTTGGCAATCCAATCATCACTGCTTGTTTTTTAATTAAATAGTACAATATATATATATATAAATAAAACTCAATTGCCGCATGTGTGAAAGATCACCTGAGTAATTAGAATATCAGCGCTGCATTAAAAACGCGTTCAGCACATTGCGTAGCGAAGGACCAATTTTTGTTAGCGCTGCGTCAAAAACTAGTGCAGCATATTGCTGAGCTAAGGACCAAAATTTGTATTTAATATCTTCAATTTAATATTACCTTTTAGACAAAAATAAAACAATTTCTTTGTGTATGTAAAGACGAGCCTTGTTTAAAAGGTTTTTTTTAAAACTCCCTAAACATAACGACGAACTATGGGTGTACTTTAGTTCGCCTTCGCCCAACCTTTCGGGGAAAACAAGCGTGATATTAGATTATATAATTTCCCCACAAACTTGACTACAATAAACTTTCTTGCAGAAATCTTGAACTTCAACACGGGTGGAAGGTAAATTATGATTTTCCACTGTGCTGACGCATTCAGTTTTAATTAAACACCACTCGGACGATCCCCTCTCAGGTAATTAGAGCATGAAATTATGTTACTTTCCCTGTTAAAGTCCGGGAAGTCAGTACGCAGGCTTATAATATTTACCGTCATTTTTTAACCCTCATTTACTACCTCTGACGTAGGTGCTGAATGTTTTTTGGCCGTATAATAATTATAGGTGAGCTGTTTTTTTTTACTTGCCGTCAGCAATTTTTTTGAACCTGCTGCGGTGATTTGTACATTGTAGTAATGAAGTGTTCTTGAAAAGTTATTCTGGTTCACGTGTAAGTATTTCTTGTTTATAAAATTGTGAACACTACAATTCTACGAAATAGGTATATGAATTGACAAGCTACGTCATTAGTCTAGTGATCGTAAGCACGAGTGCTACGCTAGCAGTTCTAGATTTGATTCTCAATTCTCAAAGATCAGAGTTTGGATTTATGCCCAGTTAATGGCAATGAGCTCGCCCCCTATTACGTAGGATCTAAACATGCTGAACTGTGATGAACATTATAGTCTCGGAAACTGTATAACTTTGTCATTCGATTTTTTTATACCACTGAGGTGGCAGCAAAGTTTACGGCCCGCCGGATGATAAGCAGACTATGAACGTTTATAACACCAGAGATGTCGCTCTTCTTAAAAACCTTTTCACTCCTTTTTTATACACCCCATGCTGAAGTCTTTTAGAAAAACCTCGGCTACTTGTTCATTCCACAGCCTGATTGTACGTGGGATGAAATGGATCTTCTGGAACCGTATAGTAGTTTCAATTTAATCCCCAAATAATAGAGTTTATAATACATTGGGAACGTCTGTAAGTACATTAATACACCTGATTTACCCAGTACACGACATTAAAGAAAACCTAATGAGTAACATTTCAAAATAAACGCGGAAAACTAAAGGACCTAACTAAGGGGCCTAACTTCCAACCACTAATTACACCCACAATAAGCCTGGCAAATTACCGGAAAAAAACGCCTAATTAGCCGAAAGAAACCTAGCTCGCTCCTCACTAGTACCACAAAAAAATACCTGCCTCCCTTAATTGCCGTTTTTGCGAAGTTTTTTAACGATTCGATACGTTATATTCTCTTTGATACGATATCAAAGTTAGGAGTGCAGAAATTCCCTCTTTGTTCAGCTCAGAAGGACTTTGATGATTTTTATTCGAAGCTAAAGAAAAGATGCTTTGTTTCTTTGTTCGTAATTTTCCTCTTGAATTATCAAAGTGTTTATTGTAAAAGGTTTGTTTAGTTGAAACACGTTTGCTTGTTGCGCCTCTTGGAGTGTTTTAAACAACTGCTTGTAATTGTGTCTTGCCTATGTGTGGTGAAGACACCTGTTGCCTTCTATACGATTTTCATAATTATAAATTGCCTTCTTATTTATTTAAATTAGGTACATTCTTTGAATTGTCATATTTTACGTAAACAATTATGCATTTGCCACCGCTTACTGTTTGATAAAAAAAACATTAATGTGATAACATATCTGCGAGGTTGTCTCGCAAACAAAAGTTCTCGAACCAGACTAGACATCTTGCCAGACTAACGAAAACTAATAACAATAATAGTGATTAATGATGACATGACACCAATACGATCTTGTACAAAGGATGCAGAAATTAGCGACATTTTCCAGACCCTCACATAAATAGCCTGACCCCTCACATTTTCAGCAGTGTGATTGCGTGATGGAGACTAGGTACTCTGACTGGTAACTAGACTCAATGGGTCATAGCCGGTGATCCATAGACTACCGAACCGAACCGAAGTGGTTGCCGAAATCACCCGAAGTAGTCCATGATTGAAATCATTCTAAAGTTATAAAATAAATGACAGCAAATAGCAACAAGCAGTGGTATATGGTATGGTGATATACATTTTGATAAATGGTCCTTCATGACTATAATAGGTTAAACTATTGAACTCCGAGCAGTAAGTATTATAACATGCATTTCCTGAAGGGTTAGGTAGACGCGTACTGATGTATACCCACAGTTCGCAGGTGTATTAGGTTCCATGTAATAGTGGGCAAGCCTAACCGCGGAAGTGTCAAACTCGGAGCTGCTACTGAGAATTTCATAACATCACTAACACATTATTTGACCTGGGAATCGAAACAAGATCCTCTAGCGTAATAGTCGCACTTGGAACCACTAGACTAACGTGGCAGTTAATATATTAAAAATATTTTTTACAGCCAACAATAGGCGATCTCACCTCTTTACACAAAATATATTTAACGTTTCCACCTCTGCGGTCGTTGGCGGCGCGAGTACCTACTTTTCATCTCTTTGTGGTTTGTATACCATGGTTTTGTTACAACATTTATTTGTTCAGAGTTTCGTGCGAAATTTCTGCGGTTATGGATATTTTGTTTTGACGTCGTTTTACGATGTTTTTGAAGGATCTGCGCAAGCAAATGATGTTTGGGAATGTTTTGTAAATTTGAAGCCGCTGTTTGTAAATAAATAATGAATCTTGAGTCATTGTTATTGTTCTATATATTAAAACCTTCTTAGTCTCGTGATTATAAGTGTGAGTGCTACATTAAAGGACTTGGGTTCGACGATTTTCGGGCATATTTTATGTATTGATTTAAGCCGGGAAACGAGCTGATGAGCCACCTGGTGGAATCTTTTCCTTCACCGCTTAAGCGCGTTATTTTTTTTTTATATATAGGTACGCGGTATAGGGGGCAAACGAGCAGACGGATCACCAGATGGTAAGCGAAACTGCCGTGCACCCACAACACCAGAAGAGTCACAAGTGCGTTTGGGCCTCCGCTACCCTCACTCACTCGACGAAACACGACGTAAGTGTTGTTTCACGCCGGTTATCTGTGAGGCTGTGGTATCACTCCGGCCGAGCAGTAATACGCACATGACTTCGAAAAGTCGAGGATTCAATTCGAACTCGAGACCTTTGACTTGGCAGTCCAATGGTCATATCACTAGGCTATCACTCACTAGGCTCAATATCAAAAAACTAACAATTATTTGATTTCACAAAGTAGAAAGAACTCAACATTTATATAATTTGAAATCCTAACCAAACTTCGCAATGAATTATAAAATAGGTTAACATTTCAATGTAAACTCATTAATGAACTTATTTGCCTATTTGATGGTGTTAAAATAAACCTGGGTTAATAATTAGGATGGACCCATCTTATTAATTTTTTAGTGGGTCTTAATATGTGTATTTTAAACACTGAGCTATAAGAAACGAAGCTTGGAGTCCGCAGTTGGAGTACATCTGTACTGGTAATGGTACCATCGCATTTTTTTTAAGTTGGAATACACTAGGAATTCCTCCTGAGTCGTGCCTGCATTAACAAACACAAATTCTCACACACACAAACACCCAGACCCGGAACAACTACCTGTAGATTATTCAAATATATTTTGTTCTTGTGGCACGTAGCAATGAAGCAGATTGCTCAGCTGTATAAACGAAAGAAATACCACCTCCATTCTCTTCCGACATCACAAAACAAACAGTAGTAGATCGCGGCGTCAATTAGCTGGTGCGCATCTAAGACACTATCCACCATATTCTTTAACAGTTAAAGTTCAAAATCGTTTGCCCAGGTACTCCAAAGCAGTTTGTCAGCCTCTTATTAGGCATTCTGTTTGGAGGCTTTGAAAGCTTCGTTAGGACCTTAGGAAGCCCATCTATAACAATACGATATGTTATCAATAATTTCATCTAAGTATTATTAGTAGTAGGTATTCCATCAAACATCAAAATATTTAAAAATCTCGGTACGCAGTTTTTCTACCATTAAGAGTTATCAATCATATGTATATAGAGCCTAGCCTCTAACTTTACAAGCCCTCTTTATAAACCGAAGCTTAGTCAAAAATTATAACTTGGCTCTATAGGCAGGATATAACAAAAACTACTGAATAGATTTTAATTTTGTTATCACTGTTAGAAAGTATATGCTCCAACTTAAAAACTGGTGAACTTCTCTTGAACTCTCTGAGGTATACCTACAGACCGATACCAAGAAGAAATCATCAATGTTGGTTTTGCATTTGTACTCCTAATAGCGAAGCGGCGGGCAAAAAGTAGTGGTGAATAAAATCAATCAAGTAGGTACAACACTATGATAAGTAGTGTTTTGTTGTATTTGCCAGTGTCAAGTATATAGGAGTAATGAAGTAATTATCACACGTTTCGCGTTCGCCATTGTCAAGTATTCAGCTGTTTCAGCCCCAATAGAATAGAATAGAATAGAATAGAATAGAATAGAATAGAATAGAATAGAATAGAATAGAATAGAATAGAATAGAATAGAATAGAATAGAATAGAATAGAATAGAATAGAATAGAATAGAATAGAATAGAATAGAATAGAATAGAATAGAATAGAATAGAATAGAATAGAATAGAATAGAATAGAATAGAATAGAATAGAATAGAATAGAATAGAATAGAATAGAATAGAATAGAATAGAATAGAATAGAATAGAATAGAATAGAATAGAATAGAATAGAATAGAATAGAATAGAATAGAATAGAATAGAATAGAATAGAATAGAATAGAATAGAATAGAATAGAATAGAATAGAATAGAATAGAATAGAATAGAATAGAATAGAATAGAATAGAATAGAACAGAACAGAATAGAATAGAATAGAATAGAATAGAATAGAATAGAATAGAATAGAACAGAATAGAATAGAATATAATAGAATAGAATAGAATAGAATAGAATAGAATAGAATAGAATAGAATAGAATAGAATAGAATAGAATAGAATAGAATAGAATAGAATAGAATAGAATAGAATAGAATAGAATAGAATAGAATAGAATAGAATAGAATAGAATAGAATAGAATAGAATAGAATAGAATAGAATAGAATAGAATAGAATAGAATAGAATAGAATAGAATAGAATAGAATAGAATAGAATAGAATAGAATAGAATAGAATACAATTATTGGTTTGCGTAGAATGTAGGTAATTAATACTATTAGGTGTTACAATATTTTTAATAAAATGGTGGAAACTTTATTGAGGCTTCGATGGAGTTTAGGGGTGAACCCAAATTCATTAAATCATATAATTTGCCTACACTCGCACACGTTCACGAACACTACATAATTACACACTAAGCTTCGGGGAATTTATTTTTTTGGAAAATAACATAAAACCGACAACGTGCGCAACAAAACAAAAAGCAACAATTCTTAAGCCATTGATGATTTAAATAAATAAAAAAAAGTAGCCAAGTCTACTATTTTATTGCGTCTAAATTTGAGAATAATATTAATTAGGTATTGAGTCTAAACACCCCGGGCATAGACAATTCTTTTTATTATATTATATTTTTTTTATCTTATACGTTCTTAGTACGGTCATCGTTTGAGACAGTATTAGTGGTATATGTAGTGGGCAAACTCCTTAACTGTGCCCATATTCTAATACTCCCGGCCAAACCGTATGATTTTACCGTAAATCTTTTTTTTTTTATATATATAGGCTTACTAACAATTGTTTACACTGAATAGTACAGTAATTTAAACAAGATAATAAAACAATTACAATTCAACAATCTCTTATAATTAAGCACCGCATGCACTAAATCAGCAGTTTACAATGCCAGCAAGAAGCATGGGATAGGGGGGCAAACGAGCAGTCGGATCACCTGATGGTAAGCGACAACCGCCGCCCATGGACACCCGCAACACTAGAGGAGTCGCAAGTGCGTTTCCCGCCTTTTAAAAGGGTTTGGGCCTCCGCTTACCTACCTCACTCACTCGGCAACATAACGCAAGCGTTGTTTCACGCCGGTTTTCTGTGAGGCCGTGGTATAACTCCGGTCGAGACGGCCCATTCGTGCTGAAGTATAGCTCTCCCACGATAGAAAAAATGTACCACATATCGTAAATAATTCCCATTTTACTTCATCGCATTGCTGTTCCTTGTACTCTGGGGATACATTGGCTAGCCACTATGTCCGACACTTACCTAATAATGTACAATCTAACCTAAGCCGGACTTGGTTAGAATGTAGGGTTTACCAGAGAAATCCGGACAAGAGTAATCCCGCTTTGTGATAATGTGGGTTTTAGGGGAGTCTGTGTGTTTTAGAGACTCATAATGCTTGATTTAGAAGCTGTGATAACCTAGTGACGTAATAATATATTATTACGTACTGAGACACATACTGAGACTCAACGGCGTATTTAGGCGTGATGGTATCCCATCACGCCTAAATACGCCGTTAAGCAGAGGTGTACTAATGTATACCCTCAGCTTGCTGGTATGTTTATAACACACTAGCTTCTGCCTGCGACTTCGTCCGTGTAGCGTAATGATATATAGCCAATATAGCCTTCCTCAATAAATGGGCTATCTGACACTGAAAGAAATTTTCAAATCGGACTAGTAGTTCCTGAGATTAGCGCGAACAAACAAACTCTTCAGCTTTATATATACCTTCTCTGGGGGGCGAACTACTGACGTGAACCCACTTGTAACACAAGCATTTAGCTTAGCACGAAGAGTTAACAAGAATACAAGTAATGTACGAACCACATTGTTAGTAAGATTTTAAAAAATAAATTAAAAAATGTATAGTTTAATCCTTTCTGAGGCTCTCTGAAACAGGTTAAGCTTCTCACTGTGGTGGTATGTTATGTTAGGTCAAATTATGTTGACCTGGTTATCGGTACAACTGGAGCCATTTTCCATGTCTCTAGGGATGTTCCACACGTCAGACGAGCATAAGAATAAATGTGGGTGTCGCGGCACACACGACTCGCACAAAGCCGTTTAATATCTCGCTCAGTTAACTTCTAACACTTTGTTACTTCTGACTTCCTTAACACGAAGAGGGAAGTAACAGAAAATCCAAGGAATCACTTATACTTTGAGAACAACCTATTCGTAAAATTATAACGTCCTTTCGACTTGTTCCCTAGTGCGGCTGTTAAACGCTGACTTATGCTTTAAACGGCTGATTTTAAATAAAATAGAACTGATTTACTAGAGAAGAACTGCCTCATTAGCCAAGTGGTCCTGAGCGCGACTGCTACGCTAGAGGTCCTGGGTTCGATTGCGTGAATGGGTCGAGCAGTGTGAAATTCCTAGTAGCAGCTCGGAGTTCGGAATTTGTGCTCGGTTAATGGCAATAGGCTCGTCCCCTAATACATGGGACCTAAACATACCGGCGAACTGTGGGTGTACATTAGTACGCCTCTGCCTAACCGTTCGGGGAATACAGGCGTGATGGTATGTTATGTTATGTTAAGAACTAAATTAAAATAAACACATACTATCACGCCTGTATCCCTCAAAGTGTTACACAGTAGTGTACTAATGTACCTACACCCACAGGTCGCTGGTATGTTTAGGGCCCTCGTAATATAGGCGAGCCTTTTGCCATTAACCCGGCACAAATCCAAATTCACGGTACAAATGTAATTCCAAAATAAATCGTAATTCAAAAATTTAATCAAATTTGTAACAGGTTAGACTAGGTTCCTAGTCGACCATTTCTTCCCAAAATACTTCACGGGATTTTTTTTTTAAACAATACGTTGCCTCGCACTAGGATTTTCACCTGTATCGTGGGTGCGTTTACATACACAAATTCTCACATACACAAACACCCAGACCCGGAACAACTACCTGTGGATCATACAAATATTTGCTCCGTGTGGGGATCGAACCCACAACACGTGTCGCAGAAGCCAATTGCACAACCGCTACGCAAAACATGTCATTGAAAACATTGTAAGTGAATGTAATTTTTGATAATATTACGAAGTTTTGATGTATTATCCGATCATCACTTTGTTCTTTTTCTACTGCATTTTTCATGCTAAAATTTTAAAGTTATTTTAGTGAAGGAAATCTTCGACTCACCTTTAAGACGTAAGCAGTGATAGCCTAGTGATATGATCATTGGACTGCCAAGACAAAGGTCTCGAGTTCAAATCCAAGGCACGCACCTCTGACTTTTCGTAAGTATGTGCGTATTAACAGTTAATTATCACGCGCTTCAACGGTGAAGGAAAACATCGTGAGGAAACCTGCACGTCTGAGAGATTTTCTCGGCGGCGTGTGAAGTGTGCCAACTCGCATTAGGCTAGCGTGGTGGACTATAGCCTAATCCCTCTGTCATTGTGAGAGGAGACCCTTGCCCAGCAGTGGGACATATAATGGGCTGATTATGTTAAGACGTAAGTTCAGAATGCGAAGGCAAATTTCGACATGGCAGGTGGGACTCGCGGTGGCTTAGAGGTCATTGCGTCTGGCGTACCTAGCCAAAAGACGCAGGTTTGAATCCTGCCGTGCGAGTCGAAGTTTTCCTTCACTAAAATATCTTTAATTTCTGATCGTTTATCCTAGGAACTTAGATTAATGGTATCAAAATCCGAATAATAGAATAATTTGATTAAATTGTGTTAGAATTACGATTTATTTTGGATTATATGGGAAATTTGGTGCCCCGGACTCTTAATTTGAATTTATTCTAGAGTAGACCTTCTGAGAACTATCTGTTATGTGTATTCCCCATTTAAACTTGGTATTGTATTTTCATCTGTGAATTATGTGTGAAGTGTAATTGGTTAGTAAGTTCCACTCCTACGCTTTGTTAGTTTCTGCACTTGTAGTGAGAATGCTTGAAAAGCATTTCTCGTAATATTAATTTTGCTCCATGCAATTCCTGGCTTTGTGCTCATACCGGCGAAATACATGGTTACGCTTCTGCCTAACCTTTCGGAAAGTACAGCGTGATGGCTTTTTACATCTCGACTATTATAAAATTGTAAAAAAGCTGTGTCTGTACATTAAAAATATTAAAAAAAAACAAGTGGGATAGAGTATAATATAAACGTCTCCAAACACAAAAACTTGATTTTTTTGAATTTGAATTCTTGTCTGTTTGTTACGGGTTGGCGCAAAAACTACTGAATAGATTTTAATTTTGTTATCACTGTTAGAAAGTATGCGCTCCAAATTATAAACTGATATACTTCTTATCTCAAATAATTAAACGGAACCTGAGATACAGCTTGACCTCTCTAATGTGTAGAGCCCCATACAAAGAAGAGATCATTACTGTTGGATTTTGAGCTTCAAGTAAGCGAAGCCGCGGGCATAGGCTAGTATATATATATATAAACACCAACTTGGGCACTAAGTTGATCCAGCCCGACTGCCGTGCATTCCTGACTCCACCTTTTTCGCCTCACTACTCGATTCCGGTTGCATATTTCTTTTCCGGAGTGGCAACGGCGCAAAGCTGAGGGCGACGTTGCCAAACATACTCATCGAGAAAGTGATATACTTGCCATTTTTTTCGTTTTAATTTAGAACTTAATGACTCCGTAACGGCCAAAATTCTGAGATGCTTAAACACTTATTGGCTCCGGTTTGTATACCAAATCTCAAGTCGTACGTTGATCTGTGTCGAAATACAGTGTTTAAGTGGCTCCACTTTATATTATCAAAATTGGAGCTTAATTTGATCCGACAAAACTAAACTATTTTAAGTAACGTACGTAGGTATATTTTTTATTTGTAGAAGTTAGTGCTCGTCGGTGATATAGCACTACCTTCAGGGTTGGTTGATAATTGATTGATTAGTATGTTTATGGTTTGATAGATAGTTAAATGATACGAAATTATATGGTTTAGCAAGTTATATTGATAATTACAAGTTATTATAGAATGATTAATACTAAATTAGCACTAAGAAGATGATTTTAGCTTATTTGGTTATTATGATAACCGTTTTGCTAAAAATGAACTTAAACCTATTTGTTCACTCTCGCCTTGATGGCGGTTCTCAGTACTTTGCTCCCGTGGTTGCACTTCACTTTGCCCTCTGTTTCTAGTGGACTTCGAAGTAGACGCCACAGACTCCTGTCTGTGAGGAGGCTCCGCACGGCTGGCCGCAGAACGCGAGCAGCATCTCGCTCTCTTCCAGATCCAGACTGCTGACGCGCATATCACATCACCCAGCAGTAGGTAGACGATCGTGTATTGGTGAATGTCATGGGTCGAGATGTCATCGACCTCTGCTTTGGTGTGATTTCAGAGTTTTGATCTGTTCTCCTAGAATAGATAGAGATCTATTCATGCTCAGATCATTTGGTAAATCTGGTTCCGTCGGAATAGTAATTTTCACAATGTGGTTTATCTGATCTTTCTCTGGTACAAGTATATTTGGTGAAAAACTTAGTTAGTTGGATTGTTGTTGTAGCGAATATAGTGCAAAATCTTTACTTTTAACAAAGCATTTCTGAGTCATGCTAATGACCCCTGCTCGAGTCAGCTGGCGAACAGTAACTTGATCGTCACATATGATTTTAATCGAATATGTGTCACAGCAAAAATATAGGTACTGTGACGTAGAGTGTAATTCTACCCATTTGTTTTTACACACTGTTTGTTCTGTTTTACGTCTGTGGTTTGCTGACTTAGTTTCGCAAAAAATTTCATCATTTTCCAAATTTGGTCATCATCAACCCATACTAGTCCACTGCTGGACGTAGGCCTCCCCCAATGTGCGCCATTTCACCCTGTCTTCGGCTTGTCGCATACAGCTTCCGCCAGCAACCTTTCGCAAATCATCACTCCATCTCGCCGCAGGGCGTCCTACGCTACGTTTGCGGAGTCGTGGTCTCCACTCAAGAACACGTCTACCCCAGCGGTTGTCGGTTCTTCTACAGATATGGCCAGCCCACTGCCACTTCAGCTTGCTAATTCGGTGCGCTATGTCGACTACTTTGGTTCTCTGTCGGATAACCTCGTTGCGGATTTTATTCTCAGAGAAACTCCGAGCATAGCGCGCTCCATAGCACGCTGAGCGACTTTAAAATGATGGACTAGCTGTACTGTGAGTGTCCACGTTTCAGCGCCGTAGGTCATCACGGGTAGGACGCACTGGTTGAAAACTTTCGTTTTCAAACTTTGCGGTATGGGTGATGAGAAGACTTGACGTAGTTTTCCAAATGCTGCCCAGCCCAGTTGGATCCTCCTCTTGGCCTCCCTCTCAAAGTTGTTTTTACCCAACTGCAAGATCTGCCCGAGGTAAGTATATTCTGAAACAACTTCAAGAGGATGACCATTTACAGCAATAGGTCTCAGATCAATGTGGTCATTGAACATGACTTTGGTTTTATCCAAATTCATGCTGAGACCTACGCTTTTCGAAGGCCGATGCTAGGCTGTCCAGCATTTGTTGAAGCTCCTCTCGCGACTCTGCCATTAGGACTATGTCATCTGCGAATCGTAGGTGCGAGATGTAATCGCCGTTTATGTTTATGCCCTTACCTTTCCAGTCCAACGTCTTAAACAAGTCTTCCAATGCGCTTGTGAACAGTTTCGGGGATATTTAGTATGGGTTTGAAAAGCTCACACATGAAGGACTTTCCATGATACAAACATGTATCCAATTCATGGATAGTTGGTAAAAAGTAAGCGTCCTTTTTTAGGTTCACTGCGACATATTCCGATATTGGTGTTATGCTGACCATGCTGTAATTAATTTGATGCGGAACTGGTATTAACTTGTATAATTGAAAACTTTCTTTCGCTATGAGCGGAAAAGTAATTTCAAAAATAATATATTTCTCGGTAACTCGAGCCTTTGTTTTTAAGAGCTTATAAATGTGCTGAAAGTCTGTTTCTATATTTTCGATGGACAGACCCAAATCTTGAGGCATTTGACCATAAATAATTTGTAGCTCTCGTTTGAGCTGTGCTGGTGTAAGTAAATTTAAACTCAATCAGATCAAAGTATCTTGAATCCGTTTCATGTTTTGCATCATGTTAATGGTAGCTATCGATACTGATATGAAGTCCTTTTGTATGGTCATTGCATTGATTTCCTTCTGTATCTTATTGTCAGCTTTTTCTAAGTCATTTAAATGCTTATTTATAATTTTGTGCTGTTTTTCTATTACCTCCTCAGTCCTTTGAAGAATGTTGTGCTCTGCTTCGACGATAGATGTTAAGTTTTTCCATCACTGACCTTGATGTTTTATATTACGGTGTACAAGATCAATGTCCTGCCTGTACTTTTTGGTGAAACTTTCATCTAATACTCCTTGATGAATTTGCAATCGAGCCGACAGCATTGATAAGACCGCGCCGGGTTCGTATGCGATCACCGTAATGCTGGCTAAGCAACAGCTGGTTGTAGTATTGTAATTCACTGTAGTCTGACTTATTTGTAGGAGTATCGTATGACAGTGACTTGATTCCATAATTGATTCACATGTTTTTTCGAGGTAATTTGTAAAACTCTTAATGGCTTTGTCTCCTTGCCAATATGGAGACATATTATAATATGTGACTAATTTCCACTTATCCCGAATTAATTGTAGTTTCCCCACAGTGTCAAAGTATAAAGTTTTGCTGGTATCAAACTGCGTTATGTTGTTTGACGCGGTGGTTGGTAATATTATACCTAAAAACAATAATAATGCTAGGGCCATGTTTAAAATCTTGGAATAGGTTTTAAACGTTCTGGTGTTTGATTTCAGGTGGTTGCATAATTAATTGTCGCCTCTAATGGTTTGGTTTTTCTTTTTGCTGTTCTAATTTGGTTGGTTCAACGTGGTCTATGGGTAATACAGATATTTTTACAATAGGGCGCTTTATGTAGCCGTTTCTACTTTTTAGAGTAACTACTCTGACCATTTCGTCTTTTCCGGGATGGACTTCCATGACGCGACCCACTGGCCACTTCCCTGCTGGTAAATGTATCATCACTAAATCACCTACTTTCACATTCTTCTGGTATTTCATCCACTTACTTCTGATTGATAGTTGCGTCAAGTACTCCGTTTTCCATCGTTTCCATAAATCCTCAAATAATTTCGATATTAAATGCCACCTGCTTCTGGCATCTTCTGGTGTTTCAATTATTGTCAATCCTGGCTTGCTGATAGAAAATGGGCTGGGGTTAGGAAGTCGAGGTCTTCGGGGTCTTCTGATAGCGCACAGAGTGGTCGAGAATTTAAACAGGCTTCTAGTTTCGCTAGTAATGTGGAGTGTTCTTCAAATGTTAATTTTTGATGACCTATAACACGCTTGAGGTGGTGTTTGAGACTTCGCACCGCTCTTTCCCAAAGCCCTCTTGCGTGCGGTCAAGAAGGTGCATTAAAATGCCACTCAATCTGCATCTCTGTTATTTCTTTGTAGAAACCTTCGCTATATATTTGCTGAAGGCGCTCGTACTCCTCCTGAAGCATTATGTTGGCCCCCACGAAGTTTGTGCCATTGTCACTATAGATGTGACGTGGTGCTCCGCGTCTTGCTGCCATCCTGTTTATTGCGGCTAAAATAGCTGAGCTGGTTAAGTCCGATACAATTTCTATATGCACAGCTTTAGTTACCATGCACACGGTACACCATGGTAGGTTAGCTCATGAGCAAATTTAATGATCAGTGTGGTAATTCGATGGTTGTGTGGTAAGATAATAGGGTGTTTCATCTCAGAGCTTATTTGAGCGTTCCTCAGTCTTCCTCGGATCTATGATTGGATGTAATGGTAAAAGTTTACTTTTCAAATGTACATTTCCATTCTTTTGTAAAAAATTAACGTCATCCGCGAACTCCATATGTTGTACACTTTTGATAATCAGCAGTTTTGCGCAACGCAGTTCTTGTAATGTGAGATAGGGTTGACGTCCTTCCTTTGTAGGTAGTCTCAATATCCATGCAAAAACGCGTATTATTTTATCAAATGAATTTAATTTATTTAATAAGTGTTGAACGATGTTATCTATGGTCATGGTTGATTTTTGTTGTTGTTGCTGCATTACACTGTCTTATCTCTAAACTAGTTTCATATATGGTTTGAGGTATGGGATGATGATGGAAGCTCCTAATCCAGGAAGGTCCTTGCCACCACAGATCATGGTGTTTTAATTGGTTAATACGAAATCCACGACTTTCACAGTCAGCTGGATTCTCATTGGTTTTTACGTAACTCCATTTTTCTTTTGGTATTATTTTTATAGAGGTTTCAGGGGGTCTAGACAATGTGTCTAGACCCCCTGTAACCTTCTAAATAACTCCTAAACCTCCTAAATTGCTTCAAACGTCTTGAAATTTACTAACTGACCTATTTGTGGGGTAGTAATATAGGGAAATTTACATAACATACATACCATCACGCCTGTATTCCCTGTAGGATTAGGCAGAGCTGTACTAATATACACCTACATTTCGCCCGTATGTTTAGGTCCCATGTAATAGGGGGTGATCCTATTGCCATTAACCGGGCACAAATCCAGACTCCGAGCTGTAACTGGATATTTCATAGAAATACCCAATAACACTTTGCTCGACCTGGGAATCGAACCCAGGATCTCTAGCGTAGCAGTTGCACTTGGGTTTGGTTTTATTAAATTTTGACTGCCTCGTTAGGCTAGTACTAACGAGGCAGTCAAAATTGAATAAAACCAAATAACAAGTAGGAGTAGGTTTTATTCATATTTCAACTATTCATCATCATAGGTAGGTACCTATTAGTCTAGTGAAGTATTAGGATTATTAGAAGTATTAGAATAGAAGACTGCCTCATTAGTCTAGTGGTCCTAGGCGCGACTGCTACGCTAGAGGTCCTGGGTTCGATCCCCAGGTCGAGCAGTGTTGTTGGGTTCTTCTATGAAATTCTCAGTAGCAGCTCGGAGTCTGGATTTGTGCCCGTTTAATGGCCTTGCCCTCTATTACATGGCACCTAAACATACCGGCGAAATGTACATTAGTACACCTCTGCCTAACCATTCGGGAAATACAGGCGTGATGGTATGTTTTTTTTTATTTTTTTTTATGTAATAGGGGGGCAAACGTGCAAACGGATCACCTGATGGTAAGCGATAACCGCCGCCCATGGACACCCGCAACACCAGAGGAGTCGCAAGTGCGTTGCCCGCCTTTAAAAGGGTTTGGGCCTCCGGTAACCTCAACTCACTCGGCGAAACACAACGCAAGCGTTGTTTCACGCCGGTTTTCTGTGAGGCCGTGGTATCACTCCGGTCGAGCCGGCCCATTCGTGCCGAAGCATGGCTCTCCCACGTCAAAAATGTGAGGTACCTAATCAACATCACAAAATCAACATAATTATCCCAATGCTTATTTACTCATAAGCACAAACATCGCAGTTATCGTATGTGTAATGTTCATAAACAGCGAAATTACATTCCTGACACCAAAAATACTTTGTATGAACTTTGTGTTCACTGTTCGCAGAAAAAATGCACCATTTATTTCCGTCCTTAAACCTCATGTTTGTGTGAATAAGATAATGCGAAAGGCCAAGGGCGCCAGCAACCAATTGCTGAGCTCCTCACAATTTGTGGGCTCTGATTGGCTCATTTGAATCGGATCAACTTGTACTCAAACGCAAAAAAGGTGGATTTGTATAAAAAACACGTAATTATTATTATTACTGATGGTTACACTTGTAGCTCCAATCGGATCCAGGTACTGACGGTGATGCGGCATTAGATCAACAAATACCACCCGGATCAACATGTGAAATTGGATCAACAAATTACTACCTATACGGCACGTTTGATCAACATAGTGCCCATGGGGATATCTATATATATATATATATATATATATATATGTAGTAGCGTGTACTTAAACACACCTCTGCCTAAAATTGCACCTTCTGTCTCCCTCTTACCAGTAGTTCCTTTTTTTTTCAGTACGGAAAATCCTCATTGGTCTTCCGCCACCTGCTGGGAGGCAGGATATGTCGGACTCGTACTGACTAAAAACCGTACTTGCCTTACCTTACGCTATAGCCACAGTCATGGGATCAGTGACATGCACCACGACCTTACCAGCAGAGGATTTCAAGTAACCCATACTAAGGGGAACTGAATGCAGCATAAAACTCAAAATTGAAAATTAAAAAAAATACCACGACGAATATAATTGTAAACGGATTAAATAACTTTTTCAAAACCCCCGACTAAATGACTGCCTACATATATATTATCTTAAATATAAGAAAATCTGTTGAGGCTGCCAATTCCCAATGTTTCTGTTCTGAATTTTATTAGAAATTCTATAATGTGTCTTGTAGAACTAAATGCAGCCCCCGTCTGAAAACCGTGTCTCAATCGGATAAACCGTTCTTGAGATAATTGGCAACATTCGTTGGCACACACAAACAAACAAATAAACAACCACAGACTCCGTTCCGTCGTCGGTATAAAGTAATATTACTAGAAATGATTTCCAACAATTCACGCTCCAAGTGCAGAAACAGACAAAGTCGTAAACCTTGCTGGCATATTATAGGTACTAACAAGAGATCGCCCCGTGCTCGAAATTCGACCATAATATACTCTATACTTTCAACCTTCATGCGTTAACCAAAGTGTGTATCAGTGTGTCAAACGTGTGTGCCAAACGCATGGTACGTAGGTAGTGTGTGGGTGTTTTCTATTAATCTATATCTACTCGTATATATATATAAAAGAAAGTCGTGTTAGTTACTCCATTTATAACTCAAGAACGGCTGAACCGATTTGGCTGAAAATTGGTGGAGAGGTAGCTTAGAACCAGGAAACGGACATAGGATACTTTTTATCCAGTTCCCGATACTTTTTATTCCACGGGGGCGAAGCCGCGGGCAGAAGCTAGTATTTTATAAGAAAATCTATATATATAAAAGGAAGTCTTGTTAGTTACTCCATTTATAACTCAAGAACGGCTGAACCGATTTAGCTGAAAATTGGTGAAGAGGTAGCTTAGAATCAGGAGACGGACATAGGATACTTTTTATCTCGTTCCCGTGGGATGTGATGACAGACCGAATTCCACGGGGGCGACTCCGCGGGCAGAAGCTAGTGTAATATATTTTTAAGCATTCTTTAAAAAAGGATATTAGCACTGCACTTGCACTGACACTGACACTACTCTATGCGCGCAATATGCTTAAAAAGGTGTACAAAGTTTTCTCTTCACGTATTAATATACATAACATACAAACACAATCAACCCATTATATGTCCTACTGCTGGGCACGGGTCACGGGCTAGCCTAATACGGGTTGGCAGACTTCACACGCCGTCGAGAAAATCTCACAGACGTGCAGGTTTCCTCACGAGGTTTTCTTTCACCGTTTAAGCGCGTGATAATAAATTTTTAATACGCACATAACTTCGAAAAGTCAGAGGTGCCTTGGATTTGAACTCGGGACCTTTGACTTGGCAGTCCAATGGTCATATCACCAGGCTATCATGGCATTAATATAATAATGAAGTAAACCGTACCTAATCACTGATAATATTCATTATTGACACAAGTAACTTAATTACTGTAGTGTTATGTTATGTTTATGTACACTCTAGCAATTAGTTTCTCTTGTAACACTGCACATTGTCGAGTTAATTAATACTATATACTCCATTGTGCTAGAATATATAATGTAGACAACTCAATATATGTTATTGTTTCTCTAATTTGTAGCAAGTCAGAGTTTTTATTTGTGCCCAATTGATGGCAATAGGAGCGCCTTTATCTAAACGTACCGGTGAACTGTGGGTACACACTATTCTACTCTGCTTAACCTTTCGAAGAATATAGGTGTTAGTGTTGTACTAATAACACTAACAGTTCGTTGGTATATTTATGTCCCAAGCCTATTGCCATTAATCGGGCTGCTAATGAATTTCATAGAAAAATTCCATCAAGACTGCTCGAAATGGGGACTCAAATCCAAAAAAAAAATCTCAAGCGTAGCAGTCGCGCTTAGGAGCACTAGGCTAATTTTTTTTATGAATCAAGTCGGCAAACGATCTAAGTCTAACGAGCCACCTGGTGATAAGTAGTCGTCGTCGTCCATGGACACCTGCAACACTAGAGGAGTTGCTGTTGCGTTGCCGACCCTTAAGAGACCCTACGGACTGCAGACTTCCAGATCCCCAGCAACTGAGGGGGAACAAGCTCTTACATAGCAAAATACTTATCGTGGGAGAGCCATGCTTCGGCACGAATGGGCCGGCTCTACCACGGCTTCACAGAAAACCGGCGTGAAACAACGCTAGCGTTGTGTTTCGTGTGTGAGTGAGGTTACCAAAAGCCCAAACACTTTATAACGCACTTGTGACTCCTCTGGTGTAGCGGGTGTCCATGGGCGGCGGTTATCGCTTACCATCAGGTGATCCGTCTGCTCGATTGCTCCCCTATTCCATGAAAAAAGTACCAGCCAGTCAGACCCCAAGAGGTCCTACCACGGATCAGGGAAGCAATCCTACAATTCAGGCAGTTATTTGTTATGTATGTAACAGAAAACTGCCTCAATAGCCAAGTGGTCCTGACCGCGACTGCTACTCTAGAGGTCCTGGGTTCAATTCCCAGGTCGAGCAAAGTGTTATTGGGTTTTTCTATGAAATTCCCAGTAGCAGCTCGGAGTTAGGAATTTGTGCCCGGTAAATGGCAATAGGCTCGCCCCCTATTATATGGGACCTAAACATACCGGCGAACTGTGGGTGTACATTAGTACGCCTCTGCCTAACCCTTCGGGGAATACAGGCGTGATGGTATGTTGTAACAGAAAACACCCATCACAAATAAAATAGCTCCCGATAAATAAAAATCAAGATACCATTCGTTTGTTTTCTCCTGCCCCCCCCCCTTTTTCTCCCCCCTTCGGTCGGAATGGACGACAAATTAGTTACATTAGCCTAAGGCGGGCCCAGCTTAATCACGTATTGATCAAAAGAAATATAATTCAGATCTATAATACATCAAGGCAATTGATTTCGGGTAGTGTTATGTATTATGTACAACTAGTTATATAGTTACTAGCTTCTGCCCGCGACTTCGTCCGCGTAGCGTGATGATATATAGCCTATAGCCTTCCCCAATAAATGGGCTATCTAACACTGAAATAATTTTTCAAATCGGACCAGTAGTTCCTGAGATTAGTGCGTTCAAGCAAAGAAACAAACAAATTCTTCAGCTTTATATATATACTAGCTTCTGCCCGCGACTTCGTCCGCGTAGCGTGATGATATATAGCCTATATCCTTTCTCAATAAATGGGCTATCTAACAATGAAATAATTTTTCAAATCGGACCAGTAGTTCCTGAGATTAGCGCGTTCAAGCAAACAAACAAACAAACAAACTCTTCAGCTTTATATATTAAGTATAGATTAAGTATAGATTATACGATAAGATATCGCCTACCCACGGTAAAAGAATTAGCTTAAAATAGGTACTAAAAAATCAGAAACAATACCCTAAAGAAAATTAACTCGCTGAGCTAACTGGGCTCACCGCCCTTCCCCCTCATGACTGCCTTGCACATCATAAATGCGCGCGCGGTACTTGATCATTATTTTGCTGCGATGTTATTTTAAAACTGCGATATCTCCTAAGATATTCATTGAAATCCAATGATGTAAAGGGCACTTTGGTTTTAAATTAAATACTTCTGATGAATAACGTATTTATTTGGATAAGGATTAATATCATGTTTATAAAAACACCTTCGCAAATAATGCATTTGGAATTTTAGAACAAAGTTAGCATAAAAAAGGTTATAGTGAGCCAACCTTAAAAGATAGACATATACCGTCGCGGACTTTTTTTTAGAACTTTTAAAGAGCAACAATTCTGTCATATATGATTTTTGCGAAACTTTAACCGTTTACGCAGCGCACGCATCGGAAGCTCTCAAAAGGAAAAAAAACCCCGATTTTGAAACATTTTTCATTGGTGCTCCGCTCCTATTGGTCTTAGCGTGATGATATATAGCCTATAGCCTTCCTCGATAAATGAGCTATCTATCACTGAAAGAATTTTTCAAATCGAACCAGTAGTTCCTGAGATTAGCGCGTTCAAGCAAACAAACAAACAAACAAACAAACAAACAAACAAACAAACTCTTCAGCTTTATATATTAATATATTAATTAATATATTATATATTATAAGTAATAAGTAATAAGTATAAGTAATAAGTAAATAAGTATAAGTATAGATTAAGTATAGATTAGTAGTATAGTTGCAAACACTGGTAGCCTAATAGCTAGGACGTCGGACTTGCGATCATGTGGTTGCCGGTTCGAAACCCAACCATTGCAGAAACGAGGTGAACCTACTCGTAACACAAGCATTTAGCTTAGCACGGGGAGTTAACAAGAACCAACATTGCTGGTAAGCTTTTTAAAAAAAAGTTCTGATATGTGCTACCCTCATATTACATGGGACCTAAACATACCGGGGAAATGTGGGTGTACATTAGTACGCCTCTGCCTAACCCTTCGGGGAATACAGGCGTGATGGTATGTTATGTTTTACTACCCTCATTTATCCAATTTAAATAATATTTAAAGGATTACCGCTGTGACACCACGTGTACACACAAATACACATGTATCACTACAACTCCGGTATAAGCGTACCCGTCATTGTACAGAATACCTATACAATGCGAGCTCAACTTATACTGGAAATGTGCACTCATGTGTCATTATGCGGCATTATTCATCATCATCATTATTTAAGAGTTATAGAACACTACAACAATGTGCTGGGAGCGGTGGAGTTTCTTATATTACGGCCTCAAAGTACGTAGGCACTATCGCATAATTTTACACACGAGTACACACCATCTTTATATTTCAAGTATAAGCTGATAGCTATGTAAGTATAGGTTTTCCATACAGTGAGAGGTCAGCTTATACTGAAAATTATAGTTTGGTGTGTAACCGTGTGTACGAAGTATCTACTTTTAGTTACTCTGTGTCCGCGTTGACCTCATTTCTCCGAATCCCGTTGAAACTTCCATGGTTGAAATTTTCGTTCCACAAATGTGATAAAACTACATTATACATTACTGTGTATTCTACGCCTTACAAAAACTCCCTGGGGTTAGGGCATGAATACAATATCTATACACATATTTATGTAACGCGCAACAGATTATAGGACGACCGTGTCATAATGATGAATCTATTTTTGCGTGTGAATACCGTGCCTTATTCGTTTTCCTTATGAAGTGGCGGTACATAAAATATATATTTTTATAAAGGTGCGTGTACAAAGGCACTTTACATTATTTCAAGTGAGAAAGCTTTGTTTTTTTCACAAGCCGTCCCTACATACGATTGATTTAAAATTGTCAAATGCATTCCAGTCAATAACAAAAAAATAATGAAACATCCATTTTAATCTTTTGATAAAGAATGTGTTACATACAATAACACCATGCAACCCTTTGGCGAATAATCCACACCATGAAGTAGGTACCATATTTTTAATGAATTCTTAGAAAACTAAAAACATACTGATTTATGATATTTACGCGAATATTGACCATTGAAATGAAACTACTTTTCAACTAAAAACATGTTGTTAAAACCAGCTATTTGTTTGTATCTGTATTTTGAGAAGTCAGTAGCTCTAGTGATATTTATTTCTGTAAATAGATCTTTTAGAGACACATGTCACGAAGTGGTCATAGCGCCTGGTGTATTTATCCTGTAGCTTATGCACGAAGAACTATCAAATTCGTTTGGTAAACGAATGAGTTTTTTTTATAGATATACATATTTACACATCTGTCTCCTATTGGGGTAGGCAGAGACTACACTTGCTACAATCCTGGCACACCACTTTCGCTTCATCTACGTTCAATAAGCTCCTCCTCATACAAATTATTATCGATTTCGATACGAATACGTTTTCGAAAGTGTCCATGCTTGGGCTACAGAAGACGCAGTTTCGAATCCTGCCCGCAAGTCGAATGTCATGGAACATAAAACAAAACAAAAAAGACACAAGTCAATTTTTAAATTTATTGATGCCTCACTTTCTCGTTTTATTTAAAAAAAAAATAAGATATTTATGCTATTGTGTGCAGTGTCCGGTGGATATGTCAATAAACCCTTTTTTGTCTATCTTCTTTCATTTTTAAGTTGGTATTATCTGGCACCAACATTTCCTAGCTGATGAACTCTGAGAAGAAACACCGAAACAAACTCAGAGAATCATAATCACTTTTAAAGTCTAGACATAAAAGTATCTTACCGATGTGTCAAATGATTATATGCATTTTTTTTTTAAAGCTTTCTAGCAATGCGTTACGCACATTACTAGTAATCTTGTTAACCCCTCGTGCTGAGCTAGATTGCTTGTGTTACGAGTGGGTTCACGTCTGTAGTGCAATGGGTGGGTTTCGAACCGGCAACCACATGATCGCAAGTCCGACGCCCAAACCATTAGGCTACCGCCGCTTTAATCATCTCTATTCTTGCCTACTTTGTTGTCTCGTTAATATTCAAGCCGTTTATCTGGCACCGCCCTTAGGGTCGGCAGGAGGAAATCGAATCATTATTATTTAGAGGTTTTCCGTCGCATTTTAAAGGCGCGGCCGGCAAGCTGGAAGAATTATGTTGTTATAACTCCCTTATTAATCCAGTGGTCCTAAGCGTGACTGCTGCGCTAGAGGTCCTCGGTTCGATTCCCAAGTCGAGCTAATTTGGGTCCCATGAGGAGGCGAGTATATTGCCATTATCCTACTGAGAATTTCATAAAAAAACACTTTGCTCGACCTGGGAATCGAACCCTGGACCTCTAGCAGTCAGGCTTGGGACCACTAGACTACCGAGACAGGCAGCAACGGAAGTGCCCTAAAGTTCTCTCACACGACACTACGAAAAACTAAAATACCTTGATAGAAACATTAAGAAATTATAAGAAAATCAATCTATATATATAAAAGAAAGTCGTGTTAGTTACTTCATTTATAACTCAAGAACGGCTGAACCGATTTGGCTGAAAATTGGTGGAGAGGTAGCTTAGAACCAGGAGACGGACATAGGATATTTTTTATCCCGTTCCCGTGGGATGTGATGACAGACCGAATTCCACGGGGGCGAAGCCGCGGGCAGAAGCTAGTTTATAATAGTAACCTATGAAATTTTACGAACACAGACAAGATCACAGAGGATCGTAAAAATTTACTGCTTATTACGAAATAAAATGAAGTCGTGTATTTGTATACTTCATTCCTTCTGCTCATACATTGCAAATATTTAAAAAAAACAAGTGGGTCATGTTATATAAACTCATCCAAACCCAAAAATGTGAGTTTTGAAATTCTATTCTGTTCGGTACTAGTTGCCATAAAAACTAGTGAGTAGATATCTTATATCTCAATTAATTGAACGGATCCCGAGATACAGCTTGACCTCTCTGATGTAGAGAGACACATTCAAAGAAGATAATATATTATCATCACTGGTGGTTGGTTCGATTAAATTATTTTTTGGATCGATTTTTAATCCTAATACAGCTTCATGTGAGCGAATCCACGGCCAAAAGCTAGTTTATTTTTAGAGTAATCGAGAGGAAGAAATTATTTAGATACTCGTATTTAGGAAACTTTTTTGTGTACCGTATATAGCCCGTTCCGCTTCTGGGTATAAAGCCTGTCATTAAAGAATGCTTTACAAAACAACAACCTTTCGCCATCTCTCTTGCACTCTATTCAGTATAGAACGGTGTGAGTGAGATGTAATAATATCAGCAGTTTTTATGTTTAATCAGTTTCTTCGGTAGCGTTTCATAAACCATGTAATTTATATAGTATATACACAGTCCATTGGATCTCAAGCGAAACAATCATACCTTATGTCGAAGAGTGGCATTTTAAAAGCTGATAATGGTGAATACGTTTTTTTTAGATTCATAGAAAATAGAATTTACCGAATAAAAAACACATGAAACTAGTTTATGTCCTAAGTATAAGTGATAAGACTAGTGTATAAGATTGTGGAGGAGCGAGGTGTATTACCCCTCCAACCAAAGGGAGGATCCTCCGACCAGGCGGGTGTTTTGCCTGGCGGGCCGCGGCCCGACGGTTCAAACGGTGCAAACTTCACTTGCGCTATTCAGGATTTCTTCGTCGAAGTTTGTCTATGTAGCACGGTAGATGTCGCTACAAGATAATGAAGACAGGAAAATCATTTAAATTGGGCAATTTCAAATTTATGACTATTAAGGGTAAAGAATAAGTTATAAAGAACACTGCTAAAAGAGCTGAGATTTTATAAACAACTTTGTTTTATAAGCCGGTAAAGTCACAAGCACAGCTAGTGCAATAAGATAACCCAATGAATAAGGCAATTGCATCAAATCTTCATTCCCATGCCAGACAGAAAAACAGAAATCTACCGTAAACAAAACCTTTATTTTAACCTTCAGCATCCATTCATTCGTTCCCGACAAACAATTCAATTTTCTCCTTTTCGTTCAATTTAATTCTGTCCATTCCAATACAAAACATCGTCAATCCAAAGAATTTGCATTGAAATTTTTTCGAAGTGTCCTTTGAAATTGCATCCAGACTGGAGGCCAGTGATATTCAACCTTTTTTATTGCTTAAGTACCAGGGACCGCAACGACCATTTCATTTTATATTGAGAAAATTTATTTTCCGAGAAAAAATACATGATTGTAAATTTATGTACGGATCAAGACTTGAATGTTTTCTTCGTTAATGAAATAAAGCATGCATATTCAAACCATATTGACGTCCGCGTCCTCATCTTAATTTGAATCGTCAAAAAGCGTCGCCTGGTTGGATTTCACATTGTTGATAGTTTTGCTAACTACCAAAGCTCGGGACTTTTCTATTACTTTTTGTAGCATGCTTTATAACCTAATTATTTTGCGGAAACAATAATTATGGTTATTGAATAAAAAAACCCTAAAATCTTTCCAATAATATATTAGCAAATTCAATATTGAATCTGCTCTTTAAGGGCCACTGGCACCAACTTCTTAAATGTGTTTAAATTGTATTTAAACACAAAATGACATTGGAATATTGTGTTTAAATACAATTTAAACACATTTAAGAAGTTGGTGCAAGTGGCCCTAAATATGAATCACGTTTTGATGAGAAGTTTGAAAAGCCAAAATTGGCACATTTACTCCAAAATCCACCAAAAAAATTTAAACGTTATAAAACATCATAGCCATTATTATGTTTGGCATCCAGAGACGGTGTCGCCGCCACCGTTTTGCCATTTCGGTTTCCTTGATTTATAATTATTTTCTTCGGTGAATTTATTTTTTCTTGTAAAATGTAAACGATTATATAAATAGAACCGGATCTACAATAGATACCTTACAATACCTTCATGGGTCGGACACGGGTTTCTTAACACGGCATGTTATATTTCAAAATGTACTTGTAATAAATATGTTCACATTAACGGTCACTTTGAGCATCGCTGTTACAGACGCAACAATATCAAGTTCTGCGTTTTAATTCGAATCGTCACAAAGCGTCGCTCGGTCGGGTTTCACATTGTTGGCTGTAATACAACCCGCACTCGGGCCTTCACGCTTATATTGCTGGGTGTAAGTAGAGATATCAAAAACATTCAACGTTATTAATATTTTTTAGACCAACCTCCAAAACTCAAATCACTGATGTTACACGCAAAGCCAGACAGCTTAAATGGGACTGGGCGGGACACGTATGCCGCATGCCAGACGAACTGTGGGCAAAAGCTACCACAAATTGGACCCCACACGGAGCGAAGCGACAGCGTGGTCGGTCCAGACGAAGGTCGCGCGATGAATTGGACTCTTACGATAGAGCTTGGGTGGCTAAAACTACAGATAGAATGATTTGGAAGGAGGGAAGGGAGGCCTTTGCCCAGCAGTGGGACGAAACAGGCTAGAAAAAAAAACTTCATTAGTCTAATGGTCACAAGTGCTAGGCGCTAGAGGTTCTTGATTCGATTCCCTGACTGCTTCATTAGTCTCGACGCAACACTTAAGCGGGATATTAAATTCTCAAGAATGAGATTCTCATTAGCAGCTCGATGTTTCAATATGTGCCCTGTTAATGGCAATAGGCATAGAAACTAAGTATTACGGCAAGCTATAGGTGTAGCTGTTATCTTCATAGTACTATTACTAATAAAACCACCGCCATCTAGTTATAAAAAAATTAAAACGCACGTGTGCGAGCCGCACGTAACCCACACAAGGGATGTTAGAATGTCAGGGGAGATTAGTTAAGTAGATTTTTGACAATAATATAAGTCAGTAGGTACGAGTTGAATGCTTTTAATGCACTGTCAAAACATGCGCTAATTTATATAAAAATTAGGTCGGTTTTGCAATGCGACTCGACACCGACAAAAATGCTAAATATTAATTACTAGCTTCCGCCCGCGACTTCGTCCGCGTGGAATAGTTACTTAGTCTAAGCGTGATGATATATATAGCCTTCCTCAATAAATGGGCTATCTAACACTGAAAGAATTTTTCTAATCGGACCAGTAGTACCTGAGATTAGCGCGTTCAAGCAAGCTAACAAAACACTCTCCAGCTTTATTAGTATAGAGTATAGATTTAATGGCTTGCACACATTGAATTATCTAGTGAAGGGAAAATTCCACTAGTGGGTAGTTATTACACCCAATTTTACTAGCTAGCTCATGGTTAAGATAGTACTAGCCGCAATCCCAATATTACCATTGCAATTGAATAGAGTCCAACTATTGTAATGTGGTTCATTACAATAGTTGGACTCTATTCAAGAGAGAAGTCGATGAAATCGTCCTAGGGGAAATCTTCAGACGTCCAAATGAAAATATTCACTGAAAAATAAAATGAATACTTGAAAGATTATTTCAAGTGTTTATTACTAGACATTTCAAAGTTTTGGAGCGGCTATTTGTATTTTTGACATTGAACATTGATTTTAACTTGCTGAAAATTCTTGTTGTCAAACTGACAAGTATGATACTTTGCCTTCGGGGAAATTTAGTTGGTATGATGCAAAGATATGTTTTGATGAAGTAAATGTTACGATTGGCCGCAGACAAAATCACCAAAAAAAATAATAATATATTTTGTCTTTTTAAAATCTTTGAATTCAAGTAATTTTTCTTTTGAGAATCACTGAAATATTTATGATTTTGTTTATGAAAATTATATATTAATTGGTAACGAATAATCACGAATGCGTATTTTTTCTTTATTATTATCATATTTTTTCGTAGGTATTTATATTTGTTTATTTCTAATAGGTTTAGAACTGCCTCATTAGCCAAGTGAGTGGTCCTGTGCGCGACTGCTACGCTAGAGGTCATGGGTTCGATTCCCAGGTCGAGCAAAGTGTTATTGGGGTTTTCTATGAATTTCCCAGTAGCAGCTTGGAGTTAGGAATTTGTGCCCGGTTAACGGCAATAGGCTTGCCCCCATTACATGGAACCTAAACATACCGGCGAACTGTGGGTGTACATTAGTACGCCTCTGCCTAACCCTTCGGGGAATACAGGCGTGATGGTATGTTATGTTATGAGACTACAGATTCGTTTGTAGTTTAAAGTGTATATTGTAGGTGTCTGAAGTTACACGCAAGTGGTGGCGTAGCCAGTAGGTACCTCAAAGAAACGCTTTAAGTCCACCTTTATCATGCGTACCGATGAAATGTGGAATGTACTTCCCGAATGGGTCTTCCCCGATAGATATAAACTGGGTGTCTTTAAATCACGACTGAATCCGTTCCTTCTAAGCTAGCGCGCTCCATCGTAGATCGCAGTATCGCTTAACATCAGGCGTGTCGGCGGTGAAGAGTAAACCTATTAGGAATAAAAATCTAACTTTATTTATATAACAGAAAATAAAAGAGAAAAAATCGCATTCGTGATCTTGTCGTTACTAATTTCAATATTTTTCCACTAATTCCTCTATTTTAGTGATTCTTACAAACAAAATAATATAATTCAGTGATTCTCAAAGGACAGTGTTCAAAAGATAAAATCCTTTTTTTTTGTCTCCGGTCATTCATAGCAATTACTTCAGACAGGTACAATAACACTATGCTCGACCTGGGAATCGAACCCAAGATATCTAGCGTAGCAGTCGCACTCAGAACCACTAGGCTAATGAGGCAGATCTGTAGTCTCACAACGAAACATTAATAAACCCTTAGCAAGCGGTTCATATATAGTCGACTATTAGTTTTATACGTGCGTTCACGTTTACGTTCCAGTTTACGAGGTAGCGGGCGATGCCGGGTGACAATGTAGTTTTATTTTATAGGGCGGACTGCGTACGCTTCGAATCACAGCTTATAATTTTGTTGGAGCGCTATGAATATGGAAAAGGTGTAAATTTTTCGCTGATTTATATGTACATTTTATAAATGGAACATTCAAAATAGATGGTTTGAATTTTGCTCAATAAGTTATCGTTTATAAGCTACTAGCTTCTGCCCACGACTTCGTCCGCGTAAGGCCGGCCCATTCGTGCCGAAGTATAGCTTCAATATTCACGACACATTTCCATCTACATAAACATACCAACACGCCTGCATTCCCCGAAGGGTCAGGCAGAGGCGTACTAATGTACACCCACAGTTCGCCGGTATGTTTAAGTCCCATGTAATAGGGGGCGAGCCTATTGCCATTAACCGGGCACAAATTCCTAACTCCGAGCTGCTACTGGGAATTTCATAGAAAAACCCAATAACACTGCTCGACCTGGGAATCGAACCCAGGACCTCTAGCGTAGAAGTCGCACTTGTGACCACTAGACTAACGAAGCAGCAACAAACAATAAAAAGGGTTTGGGCCTCCGGTGTCCTCACTCACTCTGCTAAACACAACGTAAGCGTTGTTTCACGCCGGTTTTCTGTGAAGCCGTGGTATCTCTCCGGTCGAGCCGGCCCATTCGTGCCAAAGTATAGCTTAAATATTCACGACACATTTCCATCTACTTAAACATACCATCACGCCTGTATTCCCCGAAGGGTAAGGCAGAGGCATACTAATGTACACACACAGTTCGCCGGTATGTTTAGGTCCCATGTAATAGAGGGCGAGCCTATTGCCATTAACCGGGCACAAATTCCTAACTCCGAGCTGCTACTGGAAATTTCATAGAAAAACCCAATAACACTTTGATCGACCTGGGAATCGAACCCAGGACCTCTAGGGTAGCAGTCGCGCTCAGGACCACTTGGCTAATGAGGCAGTTTTATATTTCCATCTATCACAATACAAACATGTCACACTCCGGTGCTGATGTCAGGAGAGCATTGAGCATCGCAAGAGCACAACGGAGCTGTGAGATATCTGATATTATGATGATGAAGGTATGATGATATTATGATGAAGGACAAAGAGCACACCCTTCGGGGGAACGGGCATTTTGGTATGTTATATAATAAGCCGCTTAAACTTTCCACTATTCACACATAAAACTCAAAAGTAACACGTTTCAACAGTAACTATATACGCAGTAAATTCGCTATCAGTATGATCTGCACGTATAGTTGTTATGGGTATTTTACACAGATGGCGCTAGCAAGCTCGTTTGATCGGGATACACGCGCGTAAACAAATAAGAAGATATTTATATTACACAAGCTTTTGCCCGCGGATTCGCTCACAGTAAGCTTCATTAGGCGTTAAAATTAAAAAGCAACATTGATGATCTCTTCTTTGTATGGGTCTGTGTACATCAGAGAGGTCATTCTGTCCCACAGGATCCATTCAATCAATTGAGATAAGCAGTTCACCAGTTTTAAGTTGGAGCATATACTTTCTAACATTGATAATTCACAAATGCTTTTGGAAAATAATATAAAACCGACAACGTGCATTTTGCATTTTCCCACCTAAAATCCCTAAAATTTAAAAATCTAATCTATAGGGATGTCGCTTTGATAGCCCACAGAATTCGAATAATTTTACATTAAATTTGGAATTAACGAGCTGCGAGACAAACAACCGTAAACCTATTATATATAGTCCAATTTCTGTTGCAACCAACATAATTTTACTGCCTTTAATATTAGTGTTGTCATTTAGAAAAAACTTTTAATTTACTAATAATTATGCTTATCCCTTTTAAATTAAACACTGAACACTATTTTTGTACCTAAGTTGTAAGATTAGAAAAAATATAACAATATTGCACGCGCTAAGATTGTCATGAGAAACGTTTGGAAAAATTAGAATAATATTTCAAATCATATAGCGAAAATCGCTTCAAAATGTTGAAATTCACAAACATTTTCATCCACCCATATTCCCTTTGCGGCGAGTCGATACCGCTCGGCTTATTGTCGACAAAATTGATTTTCGAATGGAAGCAACGCGATCTCATTTATGATATTATTTTATCAAATCCACTCTCGAGTACGTTCCACACATATTTAGGAACTGGTTGGTTGCAAATAATATGTAGGTACATATGTCATAACATTTTTTTTACTATAATTATGCGAAACCTGAATATATAGCCGTGATAGCCTAGTGATATGCCCATTGGACTGCCAAGTCAAAGGTCTCGAGTTCAAATCCAAGGCACGCATCTCTGACTTTTCGAAGTTATGTGCGTATTAATAGTTAATTATCACGCGCTTAAACGGTGAAGGAAAACATCGTGAGGTTTCCTCACGATGTTTTCCTGCACGTTTGAGAGATTTTCTCGACGGCGTGTGAAGTCTGCCAACCCGCATTAGGCTAGCGTGGTGGACTATAGCCTAATCCCTCTCATTGTGAGAGGAGACCCGGGCCCAGCAGTGGGACATATAATAGGTTGATTATATGAATATAGTTTGTTCTGAATAAGTAACTGAATCGATTCCAATAATTGGTTTTTCCAACACCACGTTATATTTTATCCCATAAATATTTAAAAAAGATTCCAAGTGGGACACAGTATCTTTCCGAATCCCGAAGCCAGGCACGGGCTCCTCGGAATGAGCGGTATTAGGGTCCACGCTGGCCTCCAGCAGGCTAGCAGACTTCACACGCCGTCGAGAAAATCTGTCAAGCATGCAGGTTTCTTCAAGATGTTTTCTCTCACCGTTTAAGCTCGTGATAATTAACTAATGGATTAAAGGGATTCTAACTCGAAACCCTTGACTTTGCAGCCCAATGGTCATATCACTAGGTTGGCATTGTGGTAGGACATCATATCATCATCATATCAGCCTATTGCCGTCCACTGCTGAACGTAGGCCCCCCCAAAGAGCACCAACCATCCCGGTCTTGGGCAGCTCGCATCCATCCGCTGCCAGCCACCTTCTTTAAATCGTCGGTCCATCGTGTCGCAGGGCGTCCCAAACTACGCTTGCCCGAACGCGGTCTCCACTCTAACACTTGTCTGCTCCATCGATAGTCTGTCCGTCTGCAGACATGACCGGCCCACTTTCACTTCAGCGTGCTCATTCTTCGTGCAATGTCGGCAACTTTAGTTCTTTGGCGAGTGACTTCGTTGCGAATTCTATCCACCAAAGAAACTCCAAGCATTGCTCTCTCCATTGCACGCTGAGTAACCCTAAATTTGTGGACCAGTCCCCGGTGAGTGTCCACGTTTCGGCTCCGTAAGTCATTACGGGTAGGACGCACTGATTATAGACCCTGGTCTTTAGGGACTGTGGGATCGACGATTCAAAGATGTCACGCAGCTTCCCGAATGCCGCCCAACCCAAGCGAATTCTTCTGGTCGCCTCCTTCTCTTCTCTTGTGGTAGGTGGCACTACGTATTAACGTGAGAAGCGTAAAAAAATAATTTAAAAAACCGAATAATACTTTGCTCGACCTGGGAATCGAACCCACAATGTAAAGCGTAGCAGTCGCATTCAAAATCGATTACACCTGTTAAAGTTGCTCATACTCTTTCATGAACTAGAAGATCTGAGGATTTTTATCAACTGAAAAGATTTCTATAAACTATTGCTTAGCACACTCAAATTCATTTTTCAAAATCGGACAGTCGGATACACAGATACCACATGTCAAACTTATAAACACCTCCATCCCCCTCTGCATATTAAAAATGAAGAAGACAGAAAATCCTTCTCCTTACGTCATTAGAATAGCTCAGAAGTACCAGGGCACCATAACGCTCGAACAAGTATAGCACGATCCGATAGTGTTGCAGTTCCCCGACGCGATGTAGAGCGGTGTAATGGACAATGTTACAATTAATTAGGTGTGTCGCAGGTGAGGCTAACCAGACGCGGCTAATTGTCTGTGGCCTGTTCATTTGTGTGAAACACATGTATGCTAATGATGGAATATATGTATGTCTTAGCCGGTTTAGTTCTGTAGACTGATTGCAAATTAAACAAGTTCCTTTGGTACGTAGAAAATCCTACTAATATTCTAAACATGAGTATGTTTGTTACTCTTTCACGCCAGAACGGCTGAACAGATCTCGATAAAATTTGGCACAGATATAAATTATAGTCTGGAATAATAAATAGGCTACGTTTTATTCAGGTTGGATCCAATTCTGAGGTCCACGTAGACGAAGTCGCAGGCAGAAGCCAGTTGCTAAATAAATTTACTTTCAGTAGTATAGATGGCTCCTTGATAATATTCAGAAATTGAGTCATATATATCTTTCATTTATTTATTTATTTAATCATTTATTTATTTATTTATATTTCACCTTATAAGCTAACAGATGTCACATCCAAACGCTTACAAGATTAATTATCTACTAACAATTTAATTATTAAATATATATATTACACATGCTCATCGAATTGTACAATAGATTATAATAAAAATAGCAATAATGTCAGTCTATAAAAATAATAGCAATCAATTAAAATTATGAATTGAATGACAAGAATATAATGTCAGCTCAGTATCAATAATATATATTATATAAAAAAAAAAAATGTTATTCGTGATGGCAATAATAATATGTCAGTTGGTATTATTCACTTTTTAGTATATAATGTCATTTAAAATTAAACGAAACTTATTATACAAATGTCCTAAATTATCGGCAAATAAGTCAAGTCTTATCTCATATCTCTTAGTATGCAAATAAATTATTTCATTTAATTTGATTTCATTTGATATTCCATTTATGAATCAGACATAGCTATGATTATAATAATAGAGTTAGTTTAAGGGGAAGATGATAACAGTAATTTAGTATGGCCTTAAATGATGACGTCAAATTCCATATCCCGAAACGTTTTACACGTATTTTAAAGTCCACTCCACGTCTAACCGAGGCCAATCTCTTTTAATAATAAAAATATTAATTAAAATAAAGCGTACCATTCACAGACTTTTCAATTAGTGGGTCAGGATTAATATAACCTGTCTCCACCTAGCACACTGTAATCAGAACGATTTAATCAGTTGTAATCCCCGCGCCGTGGCTCGTGCGCTGATATTTCATTTGTGCATAGTACCTACTTGTCTCCTGGGCTATATTAGTCGAGGAGCTATATTATTACACAGTATGTTTATGTACAATTCTTAGCTCTGTAAAACTTTGATACGAGGTGTGATGAGAATATAATAATATTTTTAGGATACATTCATTCTGTAACATAGTATTGTCGATTTAGTTTAATATATTTAAAAAAATAATGTGTGCTATTTTTAAGAATTTACCTAGATATAAGTAGTCCATGTGTTGTTCCAGACTATAATCTATCTTTGTGTCAAATTTTGTCCAGATCCGCTCAGCTGTTCCGGCGTGAAAGAGTAACAAAGATCCATCAATCCATCGCCACAAATTTTCGCATTTATAATATTAGTAGGATTAATAATGGACACCCTTTGGAAATTGTAATGAAAACAACATAACATAACATACCATCACGCCTGTATTCCCCGAAGGGATAGGCAGAGGCGTAATAATGTACACCCACAGTTCGCCGGTATGTTTAGGTCCCATGTAATAGGGGGCGAGCCTATTGCCATTAACCGGGCACAAATTCCTAACTCCGAGCTGCTACTGGGAATTTCATAGAAAAACCCAATAACACTTTGCTCGACCTGGGAATCGAACCCAGGACCTCTAGCGTAGCAGTCGCGGTTAGGACCACTTGGCTATTGAGGCAGTTAATTAATTAAGGTAGTTAGTTAGTTAATTAAGGTAATGAAAACAATATAAAAATAAACCCTTTTTTATGAAATTATTACACACTATCTAACACGATTTTTTAAATTTTAAAAACTAAATGTCTTAAGAACATACATCTTCTCCATTGCTCCATCTAACTTCACTAAAACAAAAAAAATATTTCCCCAACTCCTCGACACATTCAACTGACAAGACCAAGACGAAGGCGGTCAGTTCAAGACTTTAACCCACTACTTCCTACTGATGATCAATCACTTAGTTACTACCTAAACTCCTGCACCCCTGAATTGAAAACTATTTCACAAAACCTCTCATCCATTACCGCGGAACCAAGGACCAAAATTTTCAAACAAGCAACGAAAGCGTCATTGTATGTTGTATGGCGCGATATGTTAGTATGTTTTTAAACATTTTGGTAAGGTTAGAGGGGGGCAACAACAGTCTGTGATGAATTGAGTGGTGGCGAACCGTTGGCTGTTTATTCTACGGATTGTGTGCAGGATCACTGTGACCGGACGAACCGATCTGCAAATAATGTCGCCCGACAATGGAACCGGTACAAAACACGGAATTTTTCACATTGTTCTACGAATGTCGGATAAATAAGAGTGATTCTAGGCTAATGCAGTGAATTGTTGACGATGAAAATAGGTTTCCTTTATTTTTTTAAACAAATGAGTGTATTTTTTTATGTTTCCTGGTATTTTCGGTTAATATGTATGATCTTATCAGAAAATGTTTTATAGATTAAGACAGTTCAGTGTTTTTATCAACCACTAAGACGTAAAGACGTAAATTCAGAATGTGAAGGCAAATTTCGAACTGGCGGGTGGGATTCGCGGTGGCTTAGTGGTCATAGCGTCTGGTGTATATATCCAGAAGACGCAGGGTTGAATCTTGTCCGCAGTTGAATATTTCCTTTACTAAAATAACCACATACTTACATTTAATTTAATCCAAGTTTTATCGTGACTATAAATTGAAAGAAAGAAAGAGAAAGAAAGATAATTTATTCTGGATTCTCACAGGAAATTAATACACATAAAACATAGGTAGGTACCTATTTACATTAAAAAACATAAAAAATAAAATTGCAAACTACAATTGCAGAATAAATTACTATAAATTTCTTTTTACACTTTATAAATCAAGTTAATTGCAGGCGATGCGTGTTGAAACAACCTAGATTATGTTATTAAAAACTATTTTTGTTCACAGTATTGTTTTAGAGGCAGAAAATACAGCTAGACTTATTATTAGAAACTATTGTTGAATATGCTCAAAATGTACCTACCTAAAGATTAAAACGATAAAATTACCCTAAGTATTGACCAGGTTCATAATCTATAAAAATCTGTCAATTATATCTTGAGTTATAACCGAACACATAGACAGATAAAAATTCTAAAACTGATTAATTCGGCTCCAGAATTGCTCAGTTAGTCTCCTCCACTTAAATGCAATAACAGACACGACTTTTCTACAGATTTATTATATCTTTAATCACGTTTCACGTACAATACTAAATACGATTACAAACATAGAGATATAAAATACAAAGCTTAACACATAAACCAACTAATACCACCACACAAAACAAATAACTGGTATAATATCACTGCTATATTTCACCACGATCCAACTGTTCCATATAGCTGTTACATTTAAAGCCAAAGTTGTTCTCCACGCAATATATTTTCATTTAGAAGAATATCAAATGCGTGTGGGTCTGCGTTGTGTGAAATGGGGCCACAGTGCCGACTATTATTTTTGTTTAAAACCTCATTCATCACTTAGAGTAGCAGTTTATAAAATACAACAGTTTATTAAAGAAGTACTTATTTGTATTTTAGTGGAAGATGGTTGTGGTAATGAACATTATAAGTTTAAAGTTAAAAAAAAAATTTAGGTACTTAAGCTATCATCACACATGTTTGCCGTAACGGTTTAGCTGATTTCTACTGAAGAACTCCTCTGCTAAGCGATATGTTTTAAAATCCATGTAATAGAGAATGAGCCTGTTGCCAATCGGGCATACATCCAAATGTCTCTGAGAATTTAATACAAAAAACACTTTTTTTCAACATGGGAGTCGAAAAAAAAACTCGGAGAGCACATAAAGCCGTCGCCGTCGATCCCGATTGTCATACGAACAACTATGACAATATTTTGTGGTAGTCAGAAGCCCAAAAAAGCCTGACAACCAGTCTATCCTCCGAGATTTTTTTTTTATGGGATAGGGGGGCAAAGGAGCAAACGCATCACCTGATGGTAAGCCATAACCGCCGCCCATGGACACCCGCAACATCAGAGGAGTCGCAGGTGCGTTGCCCGCCTTTAAAAGGGTTTGGGCCTCCGGTAACCTCAACTCACTCGGCGAAACACAACGCAAGCGTTGTTTCACGCCGGTTTTCTGTGAGGCCGTGGTATCACTCCGGTCGAGCCGGCCCATTCGTGCCTAAGCATGGCTCTCCCACGTGAAGTATCGGTATTGCCCAGAAATTGGGTTGCGAAGGTCTGATGGCAGTCGCTTCCTGTACATGTGCTGATATTCAACCTGATCTGGTTAGACTGGAAGCCGACCCCAACATAGTTGGGCAAAAGATTAAGGAGAAAGTTTAAGAAAATCGATTGAAGAAATTTTACTGTTTTGAATACTTATCACAAACATATTGGTACTAAAAATACTATATCCGGATTTTTAAAGATATCAATATCATGATTTTCTGTGTTTATTTTACGATTTCTTCTCAGAGGTCGTCAGATAGGAAATGCCAATGCCACATAGTATTAAAAAACAGAAACATTGACTTGTACAAAATCTGTTGTAATCTGTTGTATCTTTAAAAGACCTATTTACAGAAATAAATATCATTGGTCATTACTGGGTTTGGAATAAGGCCGTATTGCGTACCTTTTTCTTCACTATAACAAAGAAACAACGACACTCCACGTATTTAGGTATACATACAACCTACAAGATAAGCTGGTACTTCACCATATTTTAAACTGAATCCAAATATGAAGTCGATGACAGATATATGTGCAGTGTTATTAGACAAGTTAATAAGACATTCCCTTTGTATAGAAACGATAAAATCATTGCACTAGACAATGAAATACGACAAAGGGCATCACACGAAACATAGTTCATCTCGATACAGTGCCCGCGAGCTATCGATGCATCGGTAATCGCACAAAGTACTCGTGTGATTTTAATCGATTCATTTCAATCTAGCCACTCGATTGCTCTCGATTTACCGCACATCAATATGGTTGTACGGTTGCTGTGTTATTGTTCACTAAATTAAAGCCTGGATTCAAAGCCTTTCAGATTTTGATGTAGTTTTGCATAGGGTTTAAATCACAGGTCCTCAAACCATTTTTACCGTGTCACTTGCCATATTTTTTGGTTTTGGGTAGTCATCCTTCTTACCTGTTTTTTTTTTGCAAATTTATCATATTTTTAAATCAGGCTATAAGGTCTATATCATATCATTTAAATACTATAATAGAATACAATATATCTTAAAATAATAACAAATAATATAGCATATATAAACCATACCCATTTAGATTCTACACATACTATGTGAAACAAAGAAAACGTAAAAGACATGATTACTGGAAAATAATTGTACTTTTTTAGTATTGTTCAAATGTTTTTATTTCAAATAATAAGCTTTTACAAGCGTTTATGAATTTTGCAAAAATTGCAAAGAGAGTTTGATGAAGGCCCGTACAACTCTACTGCTAATTTTCTCGTGATTAAAAAAATTGGTAAATGATAGCTAAGAAGTGAAGATCGGCGTAATCGCGCGAATATTATTACTTGCTTGAAATTATTTACTTGTGTTTTTTAGATAAATACCGATTATTAACGCCTACCTGAAGACAATAGTTTAGTTTGTACCATCGAAGATAAAAAATAAGAATACTTTTTTACAGTTTATATCATACAATACCTCAGTAAACAATATAAAATACCATAATAAATAATGGTCACCTGTATACTTACCTACACTATAACAAAAAAAAATCGTGCATGTTGAATTTATATACATAACTAGCTTCTGCCCGCGGCTTCGCCTCCGTGGAATTCGGACTGTCATCACATCCCACGGGAACGGGATAAATCCTATGTCCGTCTCCTGGTTCTAAGCTACCTCTCCACCAATTTTCAGCCAAATCGGTTCAGCGAACCACGGTTGAGTTATAAATGGTGTGACTAACACGACTTTCTTTTATATATATAGATAGATAAGATAGATGTAGAAATAGTTACACAAAATTATGTTGTCGACATCATGATCCATTCATACAAATGCCACGTCATAGAACTTTAACCTTGGTGATTTCACATTACATTCCCCTGATTGAAATACCAAGTAATTAAAGAAATAAATCAGAATTCTTCAAAATTCACTATTTCAATTTACATTTAGTTTTAAACTACAATAAACTTTTCCAATATTCTAAGAAATAAATACAAAAAGATAGATTAACAATGCATTTTCTATTTGGAAACTTAGAATTTCTATTTGGATTCGGTTCGCGCTCGAAGGACGAGCCAAATTAATTAAACAAGTATTTGCAATGAGTGATATAGAAACTTCAGAATATACCTATAAGGTATAACTGAATATGCGCGAGACCACAAACACGTCAATTACAGTATTGAGTCATGATTATATTAACGAAACCCTAAAATAAATTTGAAACGGTATGAAAGGGTTAGGCAGAGGCGTATTAATGAACACCCACAGTTCGCCGGTATATTTAGGTCCCATGTAATAGGGGACGAGCCTATTGCCATTAACCGGGCACAAATTCCTAACTCCGTGCTGCGTCGGGAATTTCATAGAAAAACCCAATACGGTTCGCTCGACCTGGGAATCGAACCCAGGACCTCTCAGACGTGCTCAGGACCACTTGAGGCAGTTGAGTCACTTGTACCCTTTTTTAAATATTTCCGGGACATAGTATAACATGGTGTAAAAATTATTGGATCTCATGTAATAGGGGTGAACCTGTTGCCATTGACCGAGCACAAATTCCAAACTCGGGGTTTTCTACTAGCAATTTCATTGAAAAAGCCAATAACACTTTTCTTGAACTGGGAATCGAGCGTAGGGCCTCGAGCGAAGGAGTGGTGCTAAGGACCTATATGAGCCTAGTGCTCATGAGGCAGTCAATTAAAATATCATAATTTTCAAAGAAACACAAATTATGCTCATAAATAGAATTGTTTCGTCTATCAATTAAAGTTTTTAATTAATTTCGCGTGATACCTTTACAGTGTATCATTTTCTTTGTAATTTAATTTGTCAGTATAAAAATCTGACACTAATTACTTTAATAAATATTTAATTTACATAATTTGATACGTAAAACTTCATTGGTTTGTAGTTTCAAGCGTTGCTTCTGAGGGTGTACTCCTGGGTTTGACTTGATTTTTATTTAAGGCACCAAAAAAGTCAGGAAATTTAAGGAAAAGAAATGCTTGCCTTGCCATGCTTCGGCACGAATGGGCCGGCTCGACCGGAGTGATACCACGGCCTCACAGAAAACCGGCGTGAAACAACGCTTGCGTTGTGTTTCGCCGAGTGAGTTGAGGTTACCGGAGGCCCAAACCCTTTTAAAGGCGGGCAGCGCACTTGCGACTCCTCTGGTGTTGCGGGTGTCCATGGGCGGCGGTTATCACTTACCATCAGGTGATCCGTTTGCTCGTTTGCCCCCCTATCCCATAAAAAAAAAAAAAAAAACTGCGCACGTGTAGTATAATATAAATTGATAAATAAAACACGTGCTGCTACGATGCCTACGTAATTATTTACCATACTACGCTGTCGTAGCTGAACCTACGCGTACTACGGCGTAGCCCGTACTACGATGTAGTGCGTACTACGGCGTAGCCCGTACTACGATGTAGTGCGTACTACGGTGTAGCCCATACTACGATGTAGTGCGTACTACGGCGTAGCTTGTACTACGGCGTAGCACGTGCTACGATGATATTGTGTCGTTTTCACAAAATAATGGAAAAAAAACATAACATACCCCTGCTTTCCCCAAAATAATTTCGGGAGGTGTAATGTTCACTGTTCGCCGATATATATTTTAGGTTCCATTGAATAGGAGCTACAATTTTATGCCGTTTAGGGATGGAAACGCTCGGGCCAAGGGGTCCGAGAGAGCCCCATCTTTTAAAGAAATTTCTAAGAGTATTTTCGATTTTTCGCGTGACCAGATGGCTGGTTTATTACTGAATCAAAGAATTAGCATTGCCATTCAACGTGGCAATGCTGCCAGTCTTCTGAGTACGTTACCAGATGACAGTGATGTGGAGGAGCACTTTGAAAATATTTCTGTGTTGTTTAATTTACTTTATTAATACATTTGTGACTATTGGACGTCACAAATCTCTTTAAATTCTGTTGCATAAAGATACTCTGTAAATGGTAAGTCCGTAATTGGCTGTAAGTTTCGCCAATATAAGAACTATTTTATCTATTTATTTAGAGCTGTGAATTTTGTAAATTAATAAATACAATTAAACTTCCACTACTCAATGTTAGTATAACTCCAGGTTTCCTCATATAACATTTTTGGAATATTTTATCAAAACAATTCAGTTCCACAATATTAGCTTCTCAGTGGTTTTCAAAACTTTTGATTTATGTTACAGTGTGTAATGGATGAGACGCAGTTTTGGCTCGGAACGCTGCGCGCTGGCTCGTACTCTCTTTATCATCTCAAAAGTCAAGTCGGTTGCGTTTCTCTGCATGAGGCAATTTATTAAATGTGGCTTAATAAATTAATGTTATTTGAGTATTTTTTACTAGTTAGTTTATTAGTATTTTTAGGCCATTTCAGACATTGCCCTGCATTGTCCCACTGACATTTATAAGCATTATTCTATGTCTGGACTTTAAAAGAGACCATGATTCTCTGAGTTTGTTTTCGTATTTCTTCTCAGAGGTCGTCAGTTAGGCAATGCCGAAGCCATCTAGCTATAAAATCAAATCTAAACCGTTGACTTGTAAAAGTGTCTCTAAAGATCTACTAAAAAAAGAAATATAATTTCATTTCAAGAATATTACATTACATTATATAGAGGCTAGGTATATAAAAGAATATTTTTTAAGAGATTACAATCCTAATTTAATTGCAATTAATTCATCTTTGTAGTACAGATATTTTTCTAATAGGAATGCCTTTAGCCTTGCTTTAAACAAACTTGTTTAAACAATGTTTTTTAATTCTAGCGACAACTATGATACATTTACTATACATTATTCTACGATATATTTGAACTGCCTAATATAAAGGACTTTGTTGGACAATGTTGAGGTTTTGATTTTAATGTTTTTTTGCGCGTATTTTTGTATCGTCTTTTCTCTCATCCTATATTTAGTTTAAGGTGACGGCGATTGGCCCACCACTTGTGTCTTTAAATCATGAGTGAATCAGTTTCTTCTAGGCTAGCGCGCTCCATCGTAGATCGCAGTGTCGCCTAACATCAGGCGAACTGGCACTAAAGCGTAGGCATATCCAGAGTTTAAAAAAAAAAGTTGATCATTTTGACAATTGGCACAATTTATAGGAATTTATAGCATGGTGCACTATAGCCTAATCCCTCACATGCTGAGAGGAGACCCATGCCCAGCAGTGGGACAGCAATGAGTTGATTATATTATGTTGAGGCAGCCGAGAATAGCTCAATATTCTGGTTGTGGCAACCAGGCTGCTAAAGGCGCGGGGGGCATCAGTAAAGCTTTTGAAGTCGCGATTACTATTGCTCTGAGCTTAGAATCTCAACTATTATGAAATTGTAAAAAAGCTGGCTGTTACGGGGTGGAGCTACTTAATAGATTTTAATTTTGTTATCACTGTTAGAAAGTATATGCTCCAACCTAAAAACTGGTGAACTTCTTATTTCACTTTATTAATCAGATCATGAAATACAGCTTGACCTCTCTGATGTATAGAGGAATATTTATTTATTTTATTTTTATTTTTTACTAGCTTCTGCCCGCGACTTCGTCCGCGTAGCGTGATGATATATAGCCTATAGCCTTCCTCAATAAATGGGCTATCTAACACTGAAAGAATTTTTCAAATCGGATCAGTAGTTCCTGAGATTAGCGCGTTCAAGCAAACAAACAAACAAACTCTTTAGCTTTATATAGTATAGATATAACAATACAATCGCTTAAGCTGTAGGAAAATAATAACAATAAATTTGAATTATTAGCAATCATACAAATAACAGGTATGCATGACATTTAAAAATGAAACACAGAACAGAGACTCTCTGAAGAAGAGATCATCACTGTTGACTTTTATTAAATTACTAGCTTCCGCCCGCGACTTCGTCCGCGTGGAATAGTTACTTAGTCTTAGCAGGATGATAGCCTATAGCCTTCCTCAATAAATGGACTATCTAACACCGAAAGATTTTTTCTAATCGGACCAATAGTTCCTGAGATTATCGCGTTCAAGTTCAAGCAAACTTGGCAGGTGGTAAGAAGATGATGATCCCGTTCAGCGGCTTGTAGTATGTTTTGATTGAAGCTCACTTCAAGATATAGCCAATATTGTTAGTTGATAATTGAGTATTGAGTATCCGAGCGGAACTTTAGTAAAATATGTCACGGGAACATGAATAATAAAAGAACGCTAAATGAGGATATGTCCTTTAGAGCGTTTGTTGGGTCCGAGTGGACCCAAGCTCGGTCCACACGGATACAAAACAAACGCTCTAAAGGCTGATGAATAACGTATTTATTTGGATAAGGATTAATATCATGTTTATAAAAACACCTACGCAAATAATGCATTTGGAATTTTAGAACAAAGTTAGCATAAAAAAGGTTATAGTGAGCCAACCTTAAAAGATAGACATATGCTGTCGCGGACTTTTTTTTAAACTTTTAAAGAGGAACAATTCTGTTATATATGATTTTTGCGAAACTTTAACCGTTTACGCAGCGCACGCATCGGAAGCTCTCAAAAGGAAAAAAAACGAATTTTAGAACAAAGTTAGCATAAAAACGGTTATAGTGAGCCAACCTTAAAAGATAGACATATGCTGTCGCGGACTTTTTTTTAAAACTTTTAAAGCGGAACAATTCTTTCATATATGATTTTTGCGAAACTTTAACCGTTTACGCAGCGCATGCATCGGAAGCTCTCAAAAGGAAAAATCCCGATTTTGAAACATTCTTCATTGATGCTCCGCTCCTATTGGTCTTAGCGTGATGATATATAGCCTATAGCCTTCCTCGATAAATGAGCTATCTAACACTGAAAGAATTTTTCAAATCGAACCAGTAGTTCCTGAGATTAGCGCGTTCAAGCAAACAAACAAACAAACAAACAAACAAACTCTTCAGCTTTATATATTTGGAATCCATTTCTAATCCTACTATAGCTTCAGGTGAGCGAAGGCGCAGGCAAAAGCTAATGTTAATACATTTACAATTTACGAAAAACCAAAGAGTCTTTTGGTTACAATAGTGGAACCTACATAGATTCATCATTAGCCCATGAATAGTCCCACTGCTCGAATCGTCAGATTTTTTTTTTGTAGGTAGACTTACAGACAAATAACAAAACAGAATGAGAGTATAGCATAGTTCCGTTTTGGCCAAGTTCGGGTTGGTTGATAGTTTATTTTAACGTCAGCCATGATCTGTCATGGCCGCTGCGTTTATCTCTATTTAGCCCAAGGGTATTTCATTTCAAACCGCGAACAATGATCATAGATAAGCCAGAACAAAAGCCTCAACGAAAAATCTCCTCCAATTCCGGGAGATTAAACTGTGGAAAAAATAACAATTATTTTGTCTTTTCATTTAGACTCGAGAAGCGGGTAATGAGAAACGTTATCAACTTGCAAATATTTGTTGCCTAACTACCAACATATTTTATATCCCCGCAAAATTAGCTAGGTACTTAAACGCAAAGAAATAAGGTTCAGAATTAATTGCAGTGCCAGTATATTAGTAGCAAAACTAAGTTTGCATTAACGTCACTCATTATTTCAGAGTGACATTTTGTATTACAAATCCCGCGACAGTTTCAGAAAAAAAAACATGCATTTACAGGCACTTTTGCATATTAGCCTATTGTAGCTGTATTTTTAATTGCGAAAATTATTCTAGGCTTGATTAGAGTTTAATTATATGTTGTGTGTTGCAATTAAGGTCAGTCAGGAAATAAGGTGACTTTTACCTGTAAATTAAAATGTTTATTTTCTATTATTTTTGACATATTGTATTTACTGTATTGTATTGTAAATGATCTGTTGTAAATTTTGCATCCTTTAAGGCCGAATGTGGTGAAACATTTTTTTATTATAATTATAATATCTTTTGTAAGACCCATATTTTTCAATTGAATTGAATTCAGCTCATTAAGGATTTCACCCATTACGCTATACCAAACTTTTCTCAAACGTTACAATCTGGGCGCTACCTCTGAGTCGATATCTACATACCTAATTAATTAATTATCACTCGCTTAAATGGTTAAAGAAAACATCGTGAGGAAACCTGCACACCTGAGAGATTTTGTCAAAGGCGAGTGAAGTCTGTAACCCGCTGGCGCTGTAGGCTAGCGTAGTGGCCTAATCCATCTTACTCTGAGAGGAGACCCGTGCCCAGCAGAGAGACAGTAAGTATATGGGCTGATGATGTAGGTACATATGTCTTGGACTAGATATAAACTTCAAATCTCATCATGTCAATAACCATAACTGTCGCTATAATCTATACCCTTGTGAGCGAAGCTGCGAGTAAAAGCCACTAAATAATGAACGTGTCTAATAAGGTTGCAACACCATTTATCGGCCGAACAAGAAACTTGTCGATTGCACAAAAAGGCCCTCTGAGTAGGGTAAACGTTTCTCGTATCAAATGGGCCCCAGCGGGCATGAGTCAACATCGACTATTCGCTCGGATTGTGCTTCAATGCGTGCTTCCACCCTATTATCTATAAATATGTGTGGAATTCGTGACAATTAAGTTGCTATGGCAGCAGATATTTTGTTTTATGAGTGTCTTGGGTGGTTCTAACCAATTTGGCCTTATGTATTAAGCCATCAGGATGTAGTTCAATATGTAATTTAGATTTAATTAGACTGTTAGGTATTGTGTAGGTTATTTATTGGGGAGCAGACTAAGGCCAATACTAATTTGAATAGTGTCCAAATCACACGTAGAATATGTATGCAGTTCGAGGTTAAATACGCGCTATCTACTAACATACTTCTACTACATTTATCAGCGCGCTTAGTATATCTCTACTATTATAAAATTGTAAAAAAGCAGTGTCTGTACATTGAAGATATTTAAAAAAACAAGTATGTTAGGGTATATACACGTGATTTGTAAAATTCTTATCTGTTTGTCTGTGTGTTACGGGTTGGCGCAAAAACCACTTAATAGATTTTAATCACTGTTAGAAAGTATGTGCTCCAACTTAAAAACTTATCTCAAATACAAAATAACTGTTGTGGTAAGAAAATAAAGATGTGTGGTAAGACAATATTATTATTATACCTACTTGACTTGACCAATTTTTGTATTAAAAACAACTAAGATGCTAGGAGGATTGAAACACAAAACTTCTTATCCAGTGCTAGTGCACTGAACAACAATCAAATACAGCGACGACAAATTATTCGCCTACCCGCAAATACATCAGGCGGTAGTATTTGATTCGACCAATTTGTTAACAAGACAAATTGCCTATTGTTTCCAAGCCTACCACGCTATTTGTTAAGAATTTAACGTAAGTACTGGTATTGCGACGAAGTTACTGAAAAGCCAAGGGTTCTTCGCTGTTGATAGATTATTTCAATTATTCTTGAATTCATACTCAGCTTTTTAAACTACCTGAATGGTCTAGTGGTGTTATGCGCGACCGCTACGCTAGAGGTTCCAGGTTCGATTCCCTTGTCGAGCAGTGTTATTGTTTTTTTTAAATGTACCTAACTACTCTGAGTTCACAGTTTTGCTTGGTTAATAGCAATAGATAAGCCCCCTATACCGGTACCGGTAGTACCGGTGAACTGTGAATTAATATTAGTACTTTTCTGGTTTTGTTACAATTGTTTCATGTATTTATTTTAACTTAAGTTCTGTGGCAACTCGTCTAACACTGTTTTTTTTTGTTTTTTTTTTGTAACAACCCCCAGAGTTCGAGCGATGGGGTATGCTGAAAATCAGCCCTGTGGAGATTTGTCTCCACAGTGTTAGCGCTGAGCCTACCCCAATTGTCAAAATAACACACTTGTTTTTGTTTTTTGTAACTTTTAGTAACGTTAAGTGTATTTCTTTGTGTAAACTTTGGCAATAAAAAAATTAATTCATTCATACTTACATCTCTGCCTAACCCTTCGAGTTATACAGGCGTGATGGTATGTAATGTCAGATTTCACACTTCTTCGTCATTTGTTGCGATATAGGGTTGTGTTGTGTGTGGCTGTCTCCCTGTAAGTTCTAAGTCCCAAATACCTATTAACAATACTCTACAAGGATAAATTCTACCACAGTCAGGATTCAAACCTGTGTCCTGTAATGAAGTACCTTCACTAAGCGCTATAGATGATTTACAAACTGGATGAGGCGGGTTGATCTCCAGGCCGCTGACACTTTCTTTTACAAACTTTTATTTATTTAACTAGCGACACGCCCGTGGTTTCACCCGCGTTGCCCCATTTCTAAAAGACGTATCTTGATGTTAAATAGCTTAAAACCTTCCTTACGAATCACTCGTCCATTAGTTAAATCGCATGAAAATCCGTTCAGTAGTTTTTGAGTTTTACGCTGAGCAACACAATTAGTCATTCATTTTTATTTATATAAATAGATAAAATGCTCAATATGCAATAATATAAAAACAGTAAAATGTTTTGAACAGGTTTCTTTGTTATACGTAGGGACAAGATAATATATCTTAAAAACCAAATAGGTACACAGAAAGATTTTGTGTTGCAAAAAAATTCGGTAACGTTCGAAGACAGATCGCATTCCGAGTAAAGCCAAAGGAATTGTTTAAGAAATAGCAAGGAGGTTGTTTGCAGCCTCTTTTCTTCTAGAAGGATATATCTCAATGACGTCACATAGCTTACAGAGAAGTTATTTAAATATCCTCAAACTCTAAGGGCCACTTGCACCAACTTCTTAAATGTGTTTAAATTGTATTTAAACACAATTTTCTATTGTCATTTTGTGTTTAAATTCAATTTAAACATATTTCAGAAGTTGGTGCAAGTGGCCCTAAGTAACTAAACAGACCAAATAAATAGCAGCTTTATAAAAATTTAAATAAGATCAACAATATTATTCGCAAATAAATAAATATTAAAACACCCATTATCATTTATCATTATCAAATATCGTAAAAATCTCTAAAATTCACGCAATAATAATCGTTTGTAGCAATAACCATGCATAGCTCGCAAAGATTGATTTTATAAAAGCAATTATAACCTTCACACGGCGCGGTTTGCAATTTAATTGTATGCTCAATTAATATTAATTCAATTATTAAAATTGGATTTTGACGATTCTTGCCGCTTTTTTGTGTTCGTGAATGAATTAAACATTTGGTATTGTTTTATTTGTCGAATGGTAACCATGTTGGCAATTTTGATAAATTGGCGCCAAAATACATAACGATTTGCTCAAATATTTTGTTTAGTTCTATATTTGATTAAAGGGAGGGTGGGTAACTATGTTTTTGTTTTTGGTAATAAAATAAATGTTACTCTGTGGGTAATTTTATATAATTTTTTTAATAAGAGGCCATTTTGTATTGCATTTACACTTAGCCGCAAAAGTTTTGTGCTTAGGGGCGTTAGTTGCTATATGATTTATATTATTTTTATTTACATCTCCTCCTCCTTGAGTCGTTCTAGTTCACTACTGAGGTCGTAATCTCTATGCAACAGTTTTGTGTGGACTATGTTACGCCATTTCGCTCTATCCTCTGCGGCATGGATGGCGTCGCTCACACTGGAGTCGCATGTCGAGCGAATTTGGTCGGACCAACGCATTGGGCTCCTTCCCCTTGGTCTACTTCCTTCGATCTTGCCTCTCATGAGTTTTTCTAGATTATCACCACGTTTTCTGGCTATGTGACCAAAGAAGTCAAGAATTTTCCGAAGACATGTTGTAGAGAGCCTGGAAGTATATTTTAGCTGTTCGAGAATCATTAGTCATTAGTCCTATACATTTACATACTACCAAATACAAATTGAATTTAGTGAATTTTTCGCAAATAAATAATCCTACTTCCTACCTCCTATCCTATCCTACTTCCTACTTATATTATAAATACGAAAGTTTGTGAGGATGGATGGATGGATGGATGGATGGATGTTTGTTACTCTTTCACGCCAGAACGGCTGAACCGATCTGGATAAAAGTTGGCATAAAGATAGATTATAGTCTGGAATAACTCATGGGCTGCTTTTTATCTGAAGTCCACGCAGACAAAGTCGCGGGCAGAAGGTAGTAGATCAATAAAACATTGCGTTATGAGGCCGTAGCAATAGTAATTACAACTTGTAATAATCTTATTACTTTAACCTTATCTCTTTACCTAACTTATCTTTACTTTAACCTTATTGAAAGCAATTAATTGAACCATAGATCTGTCATCAGAATTAATCTCCTTAATAACTGGATAGTAAATAGTACGAATATCACGAAAACCTTTCATAAAATCGCCGGATGATTTCATCCGGTCATATCTATTAATGAGGCGATCATTCAATTTGAGAATTTCCCACGGGATTGGGAAATACGAGATCAACGCAGGTACGACCATGGGGCATTTAGTAAAGTATATTATTTATAGGAATATTATTTATTCTGTGGTATATAAAAGTCCCAGGTGTAATTCTGCTTTTGTTTTTTCGATACAAAATTAGCCTGTCCTTACCCAAAATACAATATATATCTACACCAAAACGGTTCAACGGTTGAGGTATTAAATAGTAACATTTTTGTATTTATAATCTACATACAAAAATATCTCATGTCACAGTATCTGTGGTCGCACTCCTCCGAAACGGCTCGACCGATTTTCATAATTTTTTTTATATATGTTTGGTAGGAATGAGTATAGGTTGTACAGTATATTTCATACCACTAGATGATGATGTCCCTAACCAGCAGAACAATGTTTGCCGGATCAGCTAGTTTTGGTAGGTATAATATGGATAATGGCATTCACAAATATTTGCTCATAATACCTGCCTCATTAGCCAAGTGGTCCTGAGCGCGACTGTTACGCTAGAGGTCCTGGGTTCGATTCCGAGGCCAACAAAGTGTTATTGGGTTTTTCTAAGAAATTCCCAGTAGCAGCTCGGAGTTAGGAATTTGTGCCCGGTCAATGGCAATAGGCTCGCCCCCTATTACATGGGACCTAATACCGGCCGAACAGTGGGTATACAATAGTACGTCTCTGCCTAACCCTTCAGGGAATACAGGCGTGATGGTATGTTTACGGCTCATAATATATGGGTATATAGTTCTAGTCAGATCGATTTAAACCTCTCTTCCCCAGGCCAAGCACATCCTTTCAGATTGCCAGACGCTAAAAAAAGAATCAGAAAATCTCGCATGACCTTTCCCGAACTATAAAAAGAAGTTGGACAACCTCAAATGTAATGATGATACATCTTAGATAATATAAATGTTCTCCACACGAAAATAGAGACACCAAAATAAATTATGTTGGGAAAAATAGGCATCGGGGCACTTAAGTGTGTGTTTTTATAGATGAAAGGCAGCCCCTTAATCTCCTCGATACATAAGTATAACAAAATTGTAACTGGCAGATGTTTATTTATATATTGGAGACTAGCTTCTGCCCGCGACTTCGTCCGCGTAGCGTGATGATATATAGCCTATAGCCTTCCTCAATAAATGGGCTATCTAACACTGAAAGAATTTTTCAAATCGGACCAGTAGTTCCTGAGATTAGCGCGTTCAAGTAAACAAACAAACAAACTCTTCAGCTTTATATATTAGTAATAGATTTTAAAAAAAAGTTCAGTGACGGCAAATTTCGATTGCGGGCAGGATTCGAACCTGAATCTTCTTCTTCTATTTCAAAATACCAGACGCTATGACCACTAAGCCAAGCCACCGTGAGTCGCACTCGCCAGGTCGAAATTGGTCTCCACATGCTGAATTTCTTTGAGGGATGCGTCCCCCTGAAATAACTTTATAATCTGAGCATGGAGAATGCAAAAAAAATACAAAAGTTAATAATTGTATTTTATGTTAAAGGCAAATCTTTTAACCGGTCAAAACCAGTTTTGACTGATTCTCGCATTCAAAGTTTTGATCGGTTATGAGATTTAGCTATAACATATACATAGGTATATTTATGTTCATGACTACTTGAGCTATGTAAAAGTTGCCGGTTGCGTGTACCACATAATGCGTATTATATAGTACGTAGTAAATAAATAAATAAACTTTCCAAAGGGACCACGCAACAAGCGAGCTAACGAACCGAAGGCTTAAGAGTCTCACAACTTTGCCGTTACAGATTTTCTAGACACTTGGAGGGAAAGAAGCACCTGTTCTCCTTAGATCAGCCTTCATTTAACTACTAGCTCATTTGATATGATAGGCATTGTTTATCGTTTATGTCTATAAACGAGCAGACGAGGCATCTGATAGTAAGTAAGAAGTCATCGCCACGCTATGAGTATTGTGGCGACATCTACCACACCACATACGAAACTCGACGTACAAATCCTGAATCGCGCAAGAATTTTTTTTATCAGCTAATATCAGAAATGTATGCCACGTTATGTAAACATGTCTCCGTGAATCATATTGTGATTCATATGTTAATTTAAGTTCACAAAAAAACACAACCTACGTATCATCACGCCTATATTCCCCGAAGGATTAGGCAGAGGTGTACTAATTTACACCCCAATTTGTCACTAGTTCCCATTGAAAAGTGACCGAGAAGTAAGAAATATGTTCCTCATGAAACTCCAGTTTTAATTATAGTAAGGTATGAAATGGAACATGTTTTTTCTCACATTTTCAGAGAAAAACTTCAAGTGCATCGGTGGCATAGGAAACGCGGCTCGTAAAAGGAAATAGGTCATGTCAAGTGTCGTCCAAATCGTTGAACGATTCCAATGATTGAGAAACCACAAACAAACATTCAAAACAGTTTTTCAGTTTATGAACTGCCAATTTAGTTTGCGATATGGTAAAATGTAAAGATTTTTAGTCGAAATTGACTTTCCATTGGAAGAGTGGTTGACTGGTCTTGAATTCTATTGCTATTTATGAATTAAATATTTTGTATGGTCTACAAATTCAAGTTCAAGGTTATACAATGTACGGGCAGCCAACCACATCAGCATCTCGGTATAATTATGTAGACTAAATTTGTATACATCAATGTACTGTACATTCATGTATACAACTTTAGTCTACGAGCACAGAAATGTATATACACTTGGACAAACTCAAAAGCTATTATTATAAAGTATGAATTGAAATTCTATTGTGTTATGAACAAAATATTTACGAACACATGCTTTAATGATCGTCATTAGACGATAAAATCGCATTCGAATTTTGCTAAGTGTATACATATTTATACTTGTACACAGAATCTTACTATTTAATACGTAAACCAGCTCTTTAGATTGTGACAGTCGGATTAATCGCGACTGCCTTGCAATCCATCAAGCCACCTAAATAATAAGCGCATAGCTGTAGCTCCTTTCTAAGCTATGCTTAATCTTACGCTTTGCATGTTCTGACATTTATATACATAGATACTAGTTGTTCCGCGCGGTTTCACCTTTACCCTGTTCCTAAGGTTTGTAACGTGATATTTTATTAAATATCACGTTCAATAGCCTATGCTACTAGCCTATGAACGAACGATTATAGGCTATTTAATCACGTTCCGAACTAAGACTTGGTTCTTGATTCAACATAGGTCACTTGCACCAATTTCTTTAATATGTTTAAATTGCATTTATACGGATACCGCAGGCCAAAACCCTAACCCTTAAAAGGCCGGCTTTTAAGAGACGCAATTGCGACTCCTTTGCTGTTGCCGGTGTCCTTTGGCGGCGGTAATTGCTTACCATCAGGCGATCCGTCTGCTCGTTTGCCCCCCTATCCCATAAAAAAACACTTAAATTTTTTATTGTAAATTTGTGTTTATAAACAATTTAAATTACATAATATTTAAGAAGTTAGTGCAAATGGCGTTAACAGTCGAGATTTAAATCCTGAGTTCAACGCGACGTATAGCCAAAACAGTAGACCAATCAACTTGCCCAAAATTGGCCTACTGTATATTTACTTTGTCTCTAACATCCATTACTATGATTGCCAATGTTATTTCCAGCGAAGCATTTCAACTAAATAAGGTCGCAAATACAGATGTCTCTACCAATGGCCCAGGAAATGAGAGAACTATTGGGACTTCGACACAATCAAATTTCAACTTACATTTGGAGGGTGAAGGTACAATTTAGACTGTTTACCTCGGCTAACAAGGCACTATTAATCAGCTGCCAGTATTAATCAAGTGAAGGCAGTAGTTTGAAACTATTGTAGGAATTAATTATTAATATTTATGTTTGTGGTAATGAGTTACAAATGGAGAAGTTTCGTTTCATCGGAACTGGTACGATCGATCGCTGTATAATGAAATTATTTATTGAATAGAGAAACTAATAATACGAGTACCTATTACAGGCACAAGATAACTAATAGTAAATGAGCGTAAGACATTTAGAAAGGCAGGCATATACTAAGAACCAGTGGCGTAGCTTGTTCTAAAAGGACCATGATTCAATAATCGTTCGTTCTACCCTACATTAATTTATTTCTTTGAATAGAAAGGAGGATCCCAGGAGGATCCCAGCTCTGGTTTCACCACGTCCCCGTCGGGACCTCTTGCTGCCTGGGGTCCGATATCATTATATACCTACCTACTATACCTTAGATTTTTTTATATGTTATAAAATTTCATACTTTTCAAAATCTATGTCATATGTATAGTACCTACCTTGTTCGAAGTTGCTGTGTGTGTTGAAGGTATTCTCAAGTATTTTTGGTGTTTTTAAGTGATCTTATCTATAGCAAATGTGAATATTGAATTTCTACATATAAAAAATACAAGAATGTTTGTTAAATTATCGTCTTATTAAAACAAGAGACTACGCGACTAATGCTATCACTTTCTTTACGACCAATATTAATGAAAGATATAGCAGAGGATATGTTTATGACCCCAACTTGGTTATATATTTATTTTATTATAGCGTCTTTTGACCTACTTTTACTTTGAATATAAAAACAAACATAAAATACAATGCGTGAATGTAGGTAGTTATACCTAAAACCCTCTAAAATAATGTCGTTGGGTTGTTTTGTATCATTGTGGAAATACACGCATTTATCAGAGTTGTCGCGAAACAAATAGAAAGTTGGATTTTGATGATTTTATAGATTCGTTGTAATTGTCATTGAGCATTAAATGTCAAAGAGTAGAATGAATGTGATTCAGATTGCGTATAGCGAATGATTGACGTACCTACGTGAGATATAAGTGTGCTGTGTGGTTCGATACAATTCAATTTTTATAAGCTTGATACCAAGGTGATATGGTCGATAACCAGAGAAAGCCGGCGTCGACAACAGAAAAAATAAAGAACAAAATATTTATAACTTCGATTATTTTAGCTGTAAAAATATTTAAGTTAATATTTACAAAGTATTTCTTATGAATAAACTGAAGATTTACTCGTAGTTTGTAAATAAATCACTTTGTTCTAAATTATCCTTATATATAAGGCTATAACCTTTTTTAAATACGTTTATTTTAATTGTTAATTTATAACTTGCACTTCCTAGTCTGAAACACAGGTTCAACCTAGTTCAGGCATGATATAATAATATGTAACGTTCTTTTTCTAAATAAACTTTTTTTAAGCCATGACATCGTTGATGTATTTAAATTCTACTCGATATTCAAAATTTTTAAATAAAATAACAACACCAAAATAATGACAAATGTTTCAAGTCAGTCCGAAAAGATCTGACCAAATCGAAGGCGCCAACTTCCGAAACAGTTTATTTAAATTTTTCTTCAAAGTTATATTTCTCCAACCTCAAGATCAAGGTAATTTAAGACCTTAGTTGAGTAAAAAATACCTATTCAAGCTAGGTTTAAAAACAGTCTCAAAAGACATCGTTATCATCACTCCCCGACAACTCTTGTGGAGTCTTGCCTACTCATTATCAACATAAACAAGGTAGGTAATTAAATTATAATCAAACTCAGTTCCGCTGGGGAAGGGGACAATATTTTGCAACTTGTTACTTCAAAATGATGGATGGGCCTCCTTTGTTAATATATAATAAATTAATTAGTAACTTGATTAATTGGACGGTCGGAAAAATACAAACACTCGAAGAGAGGAAATTAAATGCGTATTGGGGTGTTCAGCTAATTAAATTTAGGGGGAAAAAATGGACACTCATGGTGTATTCTGTATAAGGGGCTCGTGTCTAAGTGATAAATACGCTGATCAGTCGATCTGCAATGTTACGCAGGCAATGTCGGGTAATTGAATTTTATAGGACTGCGTATGCTTCGAAGCGATACACGATTGCATGCTGTTCAGCAACATAGCAAATAGATATAAGTACTGATCGCAGTAAGCCAGCTTAACTTTGGTCTTTCTATACTGACTAAAATTATAAGGAAATTCTATTGATCAATTTCGTACTTTCTCGCTCGGGTCGAGCTCGGGTCTCATATCCATTGATAATGTGTCACTTTCTCCCCTTGGTGACCAATCTACTATTAAATGTATCAAGTACTTTTTTTCACGCGCATAATAACAAAGTTTGAAAGCTATAGTTTAGTACCTTACTCGCCAGTAGAGCCATCTGGTGAGCTTAGAAACAGTAGCCCTCTTTGCAAAATGATTGCAATAACCTGTCAGTTGTTTATACGACTTAGTTGTAGTATATGCGAAACCCGAGACACATGTCTAGTATTTTTATGTAAAGAATCTATGTACAAAATTTCAAAGCTGTATCACGAAAAATCACAAAGTTATAAACTTGTTATGTTACCTGGTTGTCCGTACAAAAACATGCTCATCACGTCTTATTACCCCCGCCCCTAGTCCCGCTATGACCTCATGACCTGACATGCCGTGACTTTGTTGCGCGTATAATAGCGGAAAGATATTGCACCAACTTTTTGAATATGTTTAAATTGCATTTAACATACCATCACGCCTGTATTCCCCGAAGGGTTAGGCAGAGGCGTACTAATGTACACCCACAGTTCGCCGGTATGTTTAGGTCCCATGTAATAGGGGGCGAGCCTATTGCCATTAACCGGGCACAAATTCCTAACTCCGAGCTGCTACTGGGAATTTCATAGAAAAACCCAATAACACTGCTCGACCTGGGAATCGAACCCAGGACCTCTAGCGTAGCAGTCGCGGTCAGGACCACTTGGCTATTGAGGCAGTAATTGCATTTAAACACAAAATTACAATAGAAAATTGTGTTTAAATAGGTACAATTTAAACATATTTAAGAAGTTGGTGCAAGTGGCCCTTAGTGTCGCTCGGTGTCCCACTTGTAAATTTTAATAATATATTTGTAGCAAAATATAACATGGTGCAAAAATTATTGGAATCGATTCAGTGACTTATACTGAACAAACCGTATTCAGGTTGCACATTATATACTAAAAATAAAGTTATATGTATATGAGTGGCAGCATATACCTACATAGTATGATATTGGAAAAACACATTTAATAATCCGTTTTGATCTATTGCCGTTTTCCATTAGGTCGTTGTAAACAGCTATATCATATTACAGCAGCATGAATGAATGTAGGTAATGTTTTACAATGGAAAAGACTTGATGCAAAATAGAAGCATATGGAATGCACATTTTCTAACGGCCAGTCTTAATAACAAATCCGTCGAAAGATTTGCTTACTAGAGATAAGATTTTGACGGTACATGTATGGACCTTATGGCAAAATCCTATCTCTAGTAATTAATTACTATTGATTGGGACAAGCCAAGTCAGATGCTATCCCCGATAGCCATAGATAGAGTTTTTGCTGTATTTTTGCTGCTTGAAACTAGAAATGTTCAAAATATAGTTATTTCCTGTATAGGAACATATTTCTAATTTAGCCTATTGCTATTTGCACAAATCCAATCTCAGAGATGCTACTGAGAATTTCATAGAAAAACCACTTTACTTGACCATGGAATCGAACTCAGGACCTCACGCTTACGACCAACAGACGAATGAAGACATTCTATTATGTAAATATTTGTTTGTACATAATCTTAAATCTCTGAAGTTTTTTGATCAATCTCATTGTTTTAACAATACCTTACCTTCGGATTCGCGCGCATTTTTATCAAAGTTTAAGTTAGGAAATTACTGGTCTACAGCAGTGATAGACCGGGTACATTAAACTAGTATTTCAATTAATATTCGCAATTAATCGAATCCTATATGTGTCCCCTAAAAACATTCCAAATACATACAAAAAGTTCCACGGTCGATACCTACAAGCAAATAAATCGCGTAAATTTAAATGTGATTTGATAGCACAATGTTACCAGAAGTAATAAACCGGGCGGCAGTTACCCATGTTTTTTTACTGTGGCAATATTGGCCCGCACCGCCCCGTCGATCGGTTGGGGTTCCTTGGGCCGAATAAATTAGGGCGGGATGCTTATTTACTTATGTTTAAGTTTTGCGTTGGTAAAACAACGTTTTGATTTATAGTGTTTACGTGACTTAAACTAAGTATCATAAAGATCAACTATATAATATAATTTGACTTGATTTGATAAAACTATACACTTATAATAAAATTGATAAAATTCGGTATCCATCCATAAATTATTGTGGTACCTTGAATATTTTTATAGGAGACTTGTGCTTACAAATAACACACTCAGGAAACACAATGTGTATGAAGTTCAGAAAAAAAACCGAACGGATCATTAATTCACTACAGTTGTTGAAAGTAAGTACCTCAAAACCAGCAAGATGACGTCACACGAAACGACTGCCACCAGACCTCTACAATCCAATTTCAGGGCAGTACTTATTGTTAGCCAGTAGCCTGAGGACACTCAGACTATTTGGGCTTTCGACTATCACAGCGATTGTGATAGATGTTTGTATGACAACTGGGACCGACGGCTTTACGTGCTCTCCGAGGCACCGAGGGGTCTCGAACTCTCGATGTTTTAAGAACGATCACCCATCAACAAACTGACCGCGGCGAGATCAGCTTAACCTTGCAGATCAGTTGATTACCCCATCATATCAGAAGGCATCCTACGACTATAAAAAGTGAATCTACGGAACCATGACGAGAAGTCGCCGGATTTTATGCAAAGGGGTCAAATAGTGGGGGGTTTAATACCTTCTAAGACTAGCGATCCTCGTCTTAGGTCATTCGTAATTCATTCTAAGACTTAGTAATCTAGAACTGGACACTAGGGATAGATCGGGGACTAAGCAAATTTAATTATTACGGGTAGATACTTTATTTTTCAATACAACCGATAGAGCTTTCGTTTGACATTTAACCTTAATGTTTAAAATATTAGGTTGAAAATTGAACAACGTCCTTTATCGCAACTATGTTTTAATCCAAACTCTACGAAATCACCGTTGCATAACCCTTTGGAGATTAAAGCCTTGTCGTTCTGTCCCTAATCAAGCCTCATAATGGCAACATTAAACAAATTGAAAAGCGCTTGGACCTGCTAAGCAAATTCAAACAAACCGATTCTCCGACACTTCCTTAAACACTAGAGGAAATCCCCTAATTCATCATTAAGTTGTCAATATAGAGGTCCTCTCTATCACAATAGTCCCTCAGAAGGGCCTCCATTCTCGCAATTATAACGATTAACAAATCAAGTACGATTGACAGTTGAAAGCGCTTGCAAATCCCAGCTCTATCGGTCTTAGTAAAGTGTCAGGTTGGATCTAAACAACTGTTTGAGATTAAGATATCAATTAAAATCTTTTTGCAATTTTCTATGCTAAATTCTCGTCAATGGCAATATGGCACCCCCTATTATATAGGCCCTTACCATACCAGTGAACTGTGGGTATGATAAGGTATGTACTATTTGTACACTTCTGCTAAACCCTTAGAGGAATACTGCAAGTGTTGAAACAAATATTTTAGGGTAGGAATGCTAAGTTTAGTAACAAGACAATACCAGCACCTACATTTTGTACAAGATTCCACAATATCACAACGTAACTACCTACCTACTGACTGTGTGAACAAAGGACAAATAATAAAAACAATTTTGGATAACTTACAAAACATGACAATACGGACTTTTCGAATCAGCCGATGAGACGAAATAGGGTCATGTGAGACTGATTTACGCTAAGAAAACGTGGTGCTTTTTTCTGGCCTAATAATAATTAATTCGTGCCTAACTAGTTTTTTTTAAGACCAGATGCAATTGATGTATTGCGCTATTGTAACTAGCCTAACGCAAAAAATCGTTCGGCGTCTGCGCTAAACAAATATTTCTCAACAAAAATTATAAACATATAAAACACTTACTCTATTCATTTGACCTTCCTTTACCTTTCCTTTTTGAACCAACTTCCAAGAAGTTTTTAATCTATATATTATTTTTATGTATATTAATATAAGCACATCCTTACTTTATATAACCATAGTATAACCCAAAAATCCTATATAAATACGGTTGATGCCTGATCCCCAACTCCGACAATAAACCACTAATCGCTATTTCTAAAAATATTTCTTTTTCCTTAGAATTTTTCCATGCTAAGATTATAATTATGCTTCGAACCGACGCTATGACCACTAATCTACCACGAGTCACACCAGCTGCCATGTCGAAATTTGCCTTCAAATTCTCAATTTCTTTCCGAAATTTTATTTCACCAAAATAATATTATTACTGTAACACTTGTAGGGACACTGCAAGTAGGTATATAATTTATTTATTTATTATTAAGGACATACATAAATCGTGTTTTTTTTTTTAAATGCAGGAAGTAATATGTGTGTAATCCCTCAATTATAGGAAGCCACAACATGCACAATAAATATATGCATAAGAGCTAGAACTTGTAATGTAATAAGTAACGACCTTCATTCACAACCCCTCAACATTAGCATACCCCCCACACACTTGCCCAAAAAAACACAAAAAGTTGCCCACTCGAAAGTTACATTAAAACTGTTAAGTTCTCACAATCAGTAGTCGCCTTACTCCTAGCCATCCTAGCTGAGACTTGCGCTCTTAATATTTGATCAGTGATTGTGTCGGGAGGTCCCGGTTGGAGTGCACCGCGACGCGCAAATGAGTTGCTCAGCAAATGTAAGTTTGTAATATACAGAATTCGTTTTACATAATTTACACTTTTATGTTCTACTGCACATTGGGCGTTGACCTTGTCACTACCGCTGCGCTGCGTCTCGTGGGTTCGATTTCCACCCGACGCAAATATATACTAGGTATAGGTAATTGCTGTTTCGGTTTAAAAAGCAATGTAGCTTGTGAAATTACTGGACATATGAGACTTAACAACTAAGGCCTCAAGATATAAACCATTGCATTCAAAATTATATTTTTTTTTATTTCTATGATCAGCTTACTAACCTTGACACACTGCAGAGCCAAACCTACAAAAACAATGGGAAATTACACACGCAGCTAAATTAAATTTTGAAGCGTACCCTTATTTATTTATTTATTTATTTATTTAGATAAGGTTCACCAACAGTTGTCACAGATAAATATAGATAAGTACGTATAAATATTTTTGTTTTATGTCTAACTGCACAACCAATTACAGGTAAACACCACATGCAAAATTTACTCTGTATCAACATCTACATATTCTTTATAATTTTAAATACTTATTTAAAAGGACTTAAATTCTAATTATTAATATATTAAAGATTAATTAAATTATTAAATTAAAAATAAGAAAGAATAGAGAGAGGCCGTTGCCCAGCAGAAGGACAGTACGGGCTAGTAATAATAATATTAATTATTAATTTTATTATAATATCCTACGATTGACATGTCTGGCAAATGCCGATATTGAATCCGAGTGGACGTCAACAAGGTCGCTGTATTCGTTTATAAGTTTGCACATGCGGGGTATAGGTGAATTAAAACCAAACACTGTATAGCGAAGAGGTGGAACTAGAGGTGTTATAGGTTTGCGAGGTGGTCTACGGGGTACTCTGAAATTAAATTTATTTAATAATTGGGGACAATCAATGTTGTTATTGAGCAGTTTATAGGCAAATCTCAAATCCAAGAGATCCCTTCGGGCCTCCAGGGTACTCATTTTATAGTAGCCTAGTTTATCGAGGTAGGAGAGATACCTAAATTGCCTTCCCTTTGAGTACCCTAGGTGTCGGATAAACCTTTTTTGGACTCTTTCTATTCGTAGCGAGTGAGTTGCGTAGTGAGGTCTCCATACTACACTGCAGTATTCCAGGATGCTTGTTATAAGGCTATTGTAAATAACTAATTTAGTATGTGGGCGTTGAAATACCCTCCCATTGCGAATGACAAATCCGAGCATACGCTGGGATCGACTTATTATGTCCTCAATATGCGGTATAAATGTGAGTTTAGCGTCCAAGATAACTCCCAGATCCCGCACTACATCTACCTCGTTTAAATTCACTCCGTTTATTTGGTACGTCGAATTTACTGTTTTGACTTTCCTGGTGAATTTTATGTGGTTACATTTCGAACTATTCAAGGAGATTTTATTGTGAAAGCACCATACAGACAACCGGTCAATATCTTCCTGCATTAGATTTACGTCCTGTTGAGACCTAATGGCTTTTGAGATTTTTAAGTCGTCTGCAAAAAGAAATATGCTAGTATTATGAAAGCATGATGTCACATCGTTTATATATATGTTGAATAATACAGGGCCCAGATGAGAACCTTGGGGGACGCCTGAGGCAATTGCATACTTGTCTGACTGAAACCCATTAACAACCACATAAAACTCCCGTCCAGTTAGATAAGAAACAAACCACTTCAGAAGATTACCGGTGACGCCGTACGCAGCTAGTTTTTTAACAAGGAGTTCGTGTGAAACCTTATCAAACGCCTTGCTAAAATCCGTATAAACAGCGTCAACCTGTAGACCTTTATCCATGGCTTCGCATGAGGCTTCAACAAACGATACCAGATTTGTACTTGTGGATCTTTTCTTTACAAAGCCGTGCTGATGGTCGTTTATGAACTTGGCAAAATAGCGTTGAATATATGGATAAATCAACGATTCCAATATTTTGCCGAAAATCGAGAGAATAGATATTGGTCTATAGTTCTTTACGTCGCAAGAGTCTCCGCTCTTGTAGACCGGTACTACTTTCGCTTGTTTCCACTCTTTAGGGAATTGGCCACTTCGGATAGAGGTATTAAATATCTTCGCCAATGGAGCAGCAAGACTAGATGCACATTTGGTAATAAACAATGGTGGAATATCATCTGGGCCTGCACCCTTGGTAATATCAAGATTTTTTATTCTTTTTTCTACGTCTTCATATTTTATGTCCACGGAAGCTATACTGTCTGACTGTGTGGCTATAGCCACCATGTGTTCGAAAGCCACATCGTTTTGACCCAGGGATGATGATGTTTCATCTTTATAGATGCTACTATAATTAGAAGCAAATAGCTCACATATTCCTTCTCCATTGGAAGATGTTATCTGACCATTAGTCATTGATGCAGGGTATGAACTTTCTCCTCCACGCTTATTCTTGACAAATGACCAAAAAAATTTAGGCCATTTAGCAATACATTTTTCTGTACTCTCAATGTAAGCATTGTAGCACTCTTTAGCATAATTATCACATCGTTTAGAGATTAATTTGAGTGAAAGTATGTCAAGGGGGTTCTTGTATTTTTTATATCTATTACGAAGTTTGTTTTTTTCTTTTAGTAACTTAACAAGTTTTTTATCGAACCATATTGGAGTATTTCTATTTTGCTTTCGGCTGATAGGTACAGAAGTTGTGATGGTTGATCTAATAACGCTATAGAAAACTGTCACCATGTCGTCAACACTACTGCAACATCCCAGCTGTTCTTCCCAATCCTTATCCTTCAAATGCCTGTTTATCGTTTCATAGTCAGCCTTATGAAAGTTTCTCTTTGCGGTGCTATTACATTTTAGTTTTAGCGATTCCGTCAATGTGATTTGTATATCTAATGGAGGGTGGTGAGGGTCTACAGCACTTAAAGGATCCGCTTCGCTAACGCAACAACCAGGAACGTCAACCAACACAATATCCAACTGTCTACTATTTTTGTTACTAACATTATTGCATTGTCGGAGATTATTAACTGATGTAAAATCGATAAAAAGCTGATCAAGACTGCTAATGTGCTGATTTTTGAGAGGGTTGTTTAGCTCACTCCAGTTTATGGTTCTTAAATTAAAATCTCCCACGATGCATGTGTACGCATTATGGCTATCCTCATAGGAATTACAATTAGCAATAAAATGTTCCAACATTGATTTAGAGACAGGTGGCGGCAGGTAGACAGCACAAAGATCAAGACGGCGGAGTTGCTTTGTGCGCTCACACGGTATTTCTACAGACACCCATAGATCCTCACAATTACTTTGCCTATTTAGTAATCTTTTTGATGCTAGTTTTTTAGATACTGCAATTAATACACCTCCGCCATCCTTATCCCTATGGTAGCCCGAACTTCCCCTGTCTCTTCTATAGACCCAGTACCTACTATCAAATATCTCATTATTGCATACACTATCATTAAGCCAAGTTTCTGACAGAATAAGAATATCGTAATTACAAGTTGTTATTTTACATAAGAAATCATGCGTTTTCGTCCGCAGTCCTCTTACATTTTGATAATATATCTCAATATCAAGCATGTGAGATATTATTATGTGTTTTAAGTTAATATGCATAAAAAGCTTCTACAAACTAATCTTATTTCAACTTATCTAAAGTTGCTAAATCTTTTATCACTATATATTCCGATGTAACGTCTTTACGCATTAGAACACGACCGCTTCTGATCCACACAAATTTGAATCCTATTTCTCTAGCTTTGTTCCTGGCTGCAGCGTGTATTGCTTTATTGGTCGCTGACAGGTGTTCCATTACGTAGATAGGTTTTTCAGGTCCCGCCAATCCAATATGGGAAGAGTTCAATTTATCTCTGTTTTTCTTATTGAAATTGATTGAAGCTGCCAAAAATTGGTCACGGAGTCTTGGGGAGTTAAATTGAATGATTATTGATCGAGGCCGGGGAGAGTCACGGTTTAATTTGGCAATTCGTGTGCAGCTTAAAATATCATTATCATTAACGGCGCAGCCAATGACCGAGCCCAGCTGTTTTGTCAAGCTGATGATATTCTCTGCTTTGTTCTCTGGAAGGCATTGAATCTCAATATTACTGGACCTAGCATGCTGTTCCATCTGGTTTACGCGATTTATGAGATTTACAATGGTGTTGGACATTTGTTCATTTTTAGATTCAAGATCTTTTATTATTTGGGCTGATTTTTTGGCTTCCGAAATAGCAGATTCATATTGACTATTCATAAAAGACATAGCCTCATTCACTTCCCTCAGATCTTCCCTGATTGATTTAAGCTCTGAGTTCATAATAGCATTTAATTTTGCAAGCATGTCAGTCATTGCAGTTTTTATTACTGCCGCTACTATGTCTTGTACATCAGTTTTAGTTAAGGTACTAGAGTTGCTAATCGGTGGTGACGACAGAGCTAATCTCTTTTTAGAGCGCGAGGTTACATTATCTTCCTGTCTGGTGAGGGTTCCAGTATTTTTAGCGCTTCCTTTTGAGGGTTGAGATGCTGATTCGGCCATATTAATTATGTAAAAAATAATTCTTTGGTTCGATAGTTTTCTTACAGGACTGGCTGACAATTCAATATGCTTGACAATGAGTAATTTGTGTCGCTGGAACGCGCCGTCACGTACAGGCGATTGACAAGCCTATGTTGGTAGCACTTATGTCAGCTGTGACAGGCTGTGATTTGAATGTTAGAAAAAACGGTTGTATGTTTATTATGGTTATTCACTGGGTCACTTTTATATAATTGTGTGCAAACAATATCACCGCAAGTTTTGAGAATATGGAATAATTTACGGTAGGCATTAGGTGTATGTTATAAGCACCAGCGTTAGCGATAAAAATATCTGGATTGCTGTTAACTGAGAACAAATCCAAACTAGTACTAGGTACCTACTTCTTAGAATTTCATAATAAAAAATCCAACGATATTTGCTCAACCTGGGTATCGAACAAATAAATCGAACAATATATGTATGGCAATTGTAACATCAATCGTGCCTTACTTAATAGGAAAAAAAATTACACTCACGTTGAGGCACACGATGTAATAAATAAAATAAAAACACAACTTATTAAAAATCGAACTATAAAATAATCGAATACTACAATAACCGAAAAGGCCCAAGTCTGCTACTGACCTCTCATAAAAAAAATTAATGATCTAGTCTGTGGTACAGGCTAAAAATAATAATAGTATCTCTCAGATTAAGGGCCACTTGCACCAACTTCAAAATTATATTTAAATTGTAATTAAACACGATTTTTGATAGAAATTTTGCGTTTAAATAAAATTTAAACACATTTAAGAAGTTGGTGCAAGTGGGCCTTAATCTGAGTAGTATCTACAAAAACCTCAGAGTACTTACATAGTGACATAACAAAAACCATCGGTGAACAAACATTAAAAAAAATTTACTACGGAAGAACAAATTAACTTACCTACTTTTTAAAATCGGTAAAAAAATATGAAAGCAACTTTAGCTAGCTAGTAGTACTTTATTTCCAATCGCCTCCGATTATACGTGACGCCATACGCTAACAAAGCGAAAGAAAACCAATGTGTTTTGTTAGCTACGTAACGTAAGGGCATTGGGTCGATAATCGAGCGATCCTCGAGCTGACTAACGAGTATTTGATTTACCTGTTCGGTCCCAGTTCAATTCTGTTCACTTCTCCTTATTGTAGTTAAGAGGAAATCATTTCAGCTCTAATTTTGTCAAACAAATTATTAATATTTTTTTTTGTTTATCAAGAAAAGATGATTGACTGATTGGAGGGTGAGAGGAATAGGATGGATAATTAAATTTACATAATGACATGAACAATTAGGGGTGTGGGAGATTGCTACTTCGTCATTACTTGTGTAGGAACTAGTACCTATTACAAAAGTACTTACTAGTAAACCCAGGATTTATCTTGACGGCACACAGGAAAATCAAAATTGTCCAAATAAATAATATCTACGGGTGTAAATCGACGTCGGGATACCAAAGTCAAGTTTCCACACACGCACACACCACAAAAACAGATATAAATTATGCATTTTCACAAAGTAACAAACGTCAATAAAAACATTAGAGGACTACGATGTAGGTAATACATTTATCACCGAAAATAAGTTTTTCCAAGGAATACACGGAAACGTTGAAAAAAAAACCTTTCCCAAAAGCTAGGTATGACAGGAACAATTTTTTATTTTTGTAATGATGTCCCCATTACAAAAAATTTGGTGGTCCACTACATAACAGAAATCTCTAAAACTAAAAGACTCGAATGTTCGCCTGTTGTTTAGGAAATTACCTAGAAAATATATACTTACGATATTTTGACATCAGGAGACTAAAATCGTTGGCCATGATGAATGTCACGAATCCCATGACCGAGACTATAGAGCCAAGGAAGGCAAGTACGGTTTTTAGTCGGTTACAGTCCCCACTTCCTCAGGTGGCTGGATAAGGATTTGCCGTACTATAAAAAAAGGTGGCATAAATCCGTACCGTACCGTGGTAGAGCCATGCTTCAGCACGAATGGGCGGCTCAACTGGAGTGATACCACGGCCTACCAGAAAACCGGCGTGAACCAACGCTTACGTTGTTTGAATGAGTGAGAATACCGGATGCCCAAACACTTTTAAAAGGCGGGCAACGCACCTGTGACTCCTCTGGTGTTGCGGGTGTCTGAACACCCTTGCTGGTGCTTTGCAGGGCGGCGGTTATCGCTTACCATCAGACGATCAGTCAGCTTGTTTGCCCCCCTGTGCCATAAAAAAATATAGCCTCCAGAGATGCCAGTATCTTTTTGCATATGAATGCATGTCAACAAAGACGATACACTAAAAAATTTTTCCAAGTTTATGCAGTGCAGTTAAAAATCATTCCAAGTTTTAATAGGTATCATTAAAGTAGTAACATTCATCCATCACACAGAAAAAAAAAGCAAGAAATTATCTAAATATTTTATTCATTAACATTCTATAAAAAGAAATAGATTTTTTTAACATTATCATAATACACTGTGATTTAACCTTAACATCTAAATTATCACAGCAGAGCATAGTGTGACATTGCATGCGAAACGCGCAGCTTATGAGCGACAGCAGAAAAAGCGGACAAACATTAGCCAAGTTCTGTCAAGTAAGCATAAGCCTATCAAGAATAAAAAAAAAGTTAAGGCAGAGGCGTTCGCCAGCACATCGTGGTATCCAAAACTGTCAAATGTCTTCAATTGATTAAATGTCACTTTTTGTGTATTTTCAAGTGTCAAGTATTTAGTTGCCCCAATAAAACGGTGGAAACTTTATTGAGGCTCACAATTTTTAATTTTATATTATTTGCTGGCTTATTTAATAACTAATTATCCACCATAATTACACATTAAACTTCGGAGAAATTCAAGTTTTGAAAAATAATAATTATAAAATCGACAACGTGCACTCTACATTTTCCCGCCTAAACTGAATAGTTTATTGTTTATCCATTGGGAAATTTGACAGTTTACCAAGTTGATGTATTGGCGACTGTACAAATCTAGGGGTTATTCTACCCGTAACAGAAATCTATTATAAACCGTAACAGATATTATAGAAATCTATTCGTGAAAAATAAAAACATCTTCCAATGAAAAATGCATACATGAAAAGGCGTCTTTATATAAGTATTAACCTAGTGGTTCTGAGCTCGACTGCCACGTCCTGGTTTCGATTCCCAGATCGAGTAAGTGTTATTGGGTTTTTCTATGAAATCCTCAGTAGCAGCTCGGAGTTTGGAATTTGAGCCCGGTTGATATCAATAGGCTCACCTCCTACTTATTACCTGGGACCTAAACATACCAGCGAACTGAGAGTGAACATTAGTACGCCTCTGCCTAACCCTTCGGGGAAGACAGTCGTGATGATACGTTATGTTTTTTTATTTTTCACGTATCAGTTATTGGTTTCATAGGCAAAAGTGAAACATATCGAGAATCTTGTGGAATCACCCCTATAGCGAGCGCAGGTTACTTAATTCATTCAAAGTAATCATGCTAGTTTTATATCAGAAAAACAAAACATACCATCACGCCTGTATTCCCTGAAGGGTTAGGCAGAGGCATACTAATGTACACCCACAGTTCGCCGGTATGTTTAGGTCCCATGTAATAGGGGGCGAGCCTATTGCCATTAACCAAAATAAGGTTACAAATAAGGTCATACATCATATCCCTTCTCTATTTAAATTTACTCTACTTCGCCTTTTTACAGTACCCTCAAAATAACATAGCGCGTCTGAAGTTAGCCGTTGCGAACAACCGCGCAACTTAAATAACTAACGACACGTTGGCGTAGCGGCTGAGAGATCGGCTTCTGCGCCACGTGTTGTGGGTTCGATCCCCACACGGAGTAAATATTTGTATTATCTACAGGTAGTTGTTCCGGGAGTGGGTGTTTGTGTATATGAGAATTTGTATTTGTAAACGCACCCACGATACAGGAGAAAATGCAAGTGGGGCAAGGTTTTAAAAAAAAAAAAACTTTCATATACAATAAATTAAGAGCTCTTATGCAAATAAATCAAAATCAATAAGGACAATAATCAAAAATGCGTTTACGACCCCAACTGTCTTTATACCGAGTTTTTATATTAACATTAATCACGCCCAAAACTACCTGCGGATAACTTCAGACGCGACCTGTTATTTTGGGGGGTACTGTACTATAAAATGCAAAGCCAACGTATGATTTGTCTCGATTTGAAATTAGGTAATGTTATTATCTGTAAACTATTTTATTATACACATTAATTAATACATTTTGAGGCTATGAGCCTGTTTAGCCACCTTCTGATTAGTCTCCGATAATCTGACATAATAATTCATATAAATTCTGTTCCAATTTTGAATTTATCTGGTGGATAGTGCTTATCAGAGGGTGGTGAAACAGGCCCTAAAACTTTGATATATATTACCAAATAATATATATTGAACAATACTTATAAATCTGTTATGGACTTTAAAATATAAATATTAATTTTAAAAAATAATTGGACGATTTACATTGACTAGTCATTAATATTTCTCTACATTTGAAATTAAAAACCGTTGAATCAAAGATTTATTTACTACTAGTTGTTGCCCGCGGTCTCACCAACACACAAAATTACTAATTTAATTATTAATTTATTACTATGTGCTTCTCCAATATCCGATTTATATCTATGCCGGAAATCATTAAATTGATTTGACTGTTGGTATCAAAATGTTACAATCAGACAGAGAGACAGTTACTTTCGCATTACATGTATGTATTTAGGTTGTTATGTGTGTTACATTAATAAATAACAAATAAACCTACTTATATTTCCTCCAAGAAAGTTTTCACGGCCGGGCCGTGGCCTTAGAAGATTAAAAATATAAACGTCATAAGTCAACATCATAAATACGCAAAAAATTGATCGATATTAAGGGACACTTGCACCAACTTCTTGAATATGTTTAAATTGCATTTAAGCACAAATTTTCTTTGAAAAATTTAGTTTAAATGCAATTTAAAAAGTTTGTGCAAGTGGGCTTAATTCTATGATTTTTTATGTTATTTCATCCAACTTGACCTAATTCAGGATAGTTTCAGGCCATGCTTTAAGACTTCAAAATGAAACTTAAAACCAGAATTTTCGTTTTGAAGCCTACAGAAAAGCTACTAAAAATATATGCATTCTCAAAGCATTGCATACGCTGTGTTATCGTTCTTATTAGAGTGCGCGCACACTGTACTACACAAAAACTCGAATACATTTGCATAAACGCAATTAGCAGTTAGCTCGGCGCCGCACACGTAGATATGAGCTGTGTTTTTGTTTGTTTCAGTGCAAAGTTTGTTCAGACACGTTTTAAATGAATTTAGGAATAGCTGCCACAAAAAGTCGGATATGAGTCGCATAATTTTGTTAAAACTGAAGTGTTGGAAGTGGATAAGTTTCTGTTGTTTTGCATAAAGCGTTGAGTTCGTTTCAAATTTAGGTAGGTGTAACTTATTTCTTGTATATTTTAAAAAAAAATACAGGAACGCTATGAAGTCCCTGACTTCTGAGTCAGGTTCAAATATCTGTGTTACAGAAATCAATGTCTTCTCTCATTGAAGTTGGCACATTACATTAAAGAATCCTGCTAGGTTGTGTGTGTGTGAGTATAAAAAAACTAAGGAATTTTAGTTTTGTTTATCCATTAAATTTTTGAAAGGGCAACATTTTTCGTATAATTTATAAGTACAAAATAAATATAGATACTGTGCACAACAAAGAACGGGCGTCCATATCACTAAGGCAACCATAGCCTAAGCCGATTGCATTCTCATCGAAGCATTGAGTTAGAATTTTTTACTAGTCTCATGTTTTGACATGAGACTAACATAACATACCATCACGCCTACATTTCCCGAAGGGTTAGGCAGAGGCGTACTAATGTACACCCACAGTTCGCCGGTATGTTTAGGTCCCATGTAATAGGGGGCGAGCCTATTGCCATTAACCGGGCACAAATTCCTAACTCCGAGCTGCTACTGAGAATTTCTCAGAAAAACCCAATAACACTGCTCGACCTGGGAATCGAACCCAGGACCTCTAGCGTAGCAGTCGCGGTCAGGACAACTTGGCTATTGAGGCAGTTAACAGACTAATAAAAAATTCTAACTCATAAGCGAAATATCAATGTCCAACCCCAAAGCACTAAAGTATCCAGTGTATGGAAACAAATACAGTATGTGGAAGTTCCATTCGAAACACAAAACCGACTGAGTATTCCAAAACTTCGTTCCCTATGGACAACAACTTTGTCGCTTATAGTTATGATAGCGACACTAGAGGAAATTCCCGGAATTCCCGTAGGTCTTTATAGGGAATTACTTAATAGGAGGGAAAAGGGATACACTTCTTACAAAGTGCCTACACAATTTCTCGAATCACTGCAGGTAAAGGGAAATTATGCGAAACATATCGGTATAAATATTTCGAATAATAATATTGCAGTATGCACGCACTCTTATATTTTTATTTTAAAGGCACAGATCTATTATATCATTTGATTTTTAAACTTGACTTTCAAAACGAATATAGAAAATACACATTTTTGTTCTTACATCAAAATGCAAGCGTCGAATAGGCGCAAAAAATATTATATTACAAAAAATAATATTATATATGTCGCCGCATCTAGTTTTTAAGCCGAAATTTCAAAGCCAAAGTCCGATCACCGATTCCAATTAACGTTAATATCCTTTAAAGTACTTGCCTATAATTCTGATGATTTCCTCTAATGAACGTATGTATTACTTCGTTACTTCAACGTCATAAGAAGTCAAATTGACCACCTAGTGTTTGCTTTAAACAAGGAGACAAAAAGTAAGTTTGTTGCTATGATTTATTTTGTAATTGAGCTTTTAGCTTTGTTATAATCAGTAATTGATTTACTAATACTTAGTCAATCATAAATCATAATAATACTTAGTAAATTATTTAATTAAATATTCTATTGTTAATCCGAACGAACGTAATGTCATTCATATGAATGAAGTTAATACATTGACGTTGTCAGCTGTCAGTAATGTGAATGAACTGAACTGTCAACTGGCGAATGATTTCAATTGGCGTTACATTCGTTCGGATCGCTCGACAACGACTCACTTTGCACCTGAGCGTCGAGCTGGAAGGTCGTAAGCATTTACCTCTGATCTATTTTCTTTCTTATTGTGATATTTATTACAAATTATAAAACCTGTGATTGGTCTTTATTTTGTTCTGTGTGTACAAGATAAACACTAAACCTTTGTTTTAGAAAACCCTACTAGTTTAGCTTTATTGCTTATGGATAATATGGATAATTTGCAAGATAGCAGAACCGATGATTCATATGGAATCGACGGTTCTGCCCTTTATAAAAATAACGGCGTACCCCCATTTCCGATATCAGAAGTGGGATCGCTCCAGCGATCCCTTTCTGCCGGTCATCAATATGTTTCAGATCCTGGCCTTGCTGGCACGAGCACCTCTGTGCCTGCTGCTAGCACACCTAGCCCCGTTGTGCAAACGCCTCACTTGCCTAACGTGGAAGCGCCTACAGACCTGAGGTCGCAGTCTCTGCAGATGGGTAACGTTCCACCAGAATTCTTCATGCAGATGATGAAAATGATGCAGTCCATGGGTGAACGGCTGCTTCAGTACCCAGGTAACAAAGTTAAAATAACTGACGTGTTCCTGCCATCATATGACCCTGACGGCAATGTAGGTGTACGAGAGTGGTGCAGCCACATCTCTACGGCCAAAAATATGTATCAGCTGAGTGACTATGATGTCCGCATGAAGGTATCTAGCTTACTTAAAGGCCGCGCTAAAATTTGGGCAGACAATTGGCTAGTAACAACATCCACTTGGGAAGAACTACAACAAACTATTATTACCACTTTTGAACCCGAGAACCGTTACTCGCGTGACATACTCAGGTTCAGGGAACATATCTACGATTCATCCCAAGACATTGCAGAATTTCTTTCCCGAGCGTGGATTCTATGGAGGCGCGTCACTAAGGATAAACTCGACAACAACGATGCTGTTGAGGCTGTTATAGGGACAATAAGTGACGAACGCCTTAGAATAGAACTCATGAACGCTAGGGCTACGTCAGTACCAGAGTTAATTTCGGTCGCATCCTCTATTCGCATGAAACGTCCCAGTACATCCCATCATAATTCTAACCAACCGCTCCATAAACGGACAAAGTACTCCATTGACAATAGAAATACTCCTTACTGTCATAATTGTAAAAGATCTGGGCACATTTCCAATGAATGTCGTAGTAAAAGCGCTTTATCGAACTCCAATATTCGGTCTGTCGAGAAAAATCAAACGTTACCGTCAAGTACGTCACTACCTAGGTCAAGTGATAAAGTTTGCTCGTTTTGTTCAAAAATCGGCCACACGTTTGACACGTGTTTCAGGCGGGAAAAACAAATTAGCTCAAATGTTAATTCAGTATCCAATAATAACTCTAGCTTGAATACTATGGTGATACGTATCAATAATTTAGTAATAAATAGCGTGTTCGATAGTGGTGCAGAGTGCTCTCTTATACGTGAATCTATGGCAAACAAATTACCAGGGCGTAGACAACAAGTAGCTAATTATTTACGTGGTATAGGTCTTTTTCCGGTAATTTCCACATCTACCCTACAAACAATTTGTGTAATCGATAAAATCAATGTGGAAATATTATTTTATATTCTGCCTGATTATGAGATGACGTCAGATGTTCTCATTGGTGTAAACTTACTCCACGATACGGGTTTGAGCGTAGTTGTGACAAAAAATACTGCTACTTTATTATCACAGCCCCGAGTTATGCACGTACGATCCAACTGTCCTATGTTCGAAAATCTAGACCATGACCTGACAGACGAATCCGACATTGATCAATTACTAATAATGCTCAACAAGTACTCTTATCTGTTTACCCGCGGTTTTCCTAAGTCTCGCGTTAACACTGGGGAGTTAGAGATACGTTTAAAAAATCCTAATAAATATGTCGAACGGAGGCCTTATAGGTTAAGTCCAGTCGAACGTGAGAAGGTTAAATCGATTGTTGCCGAATTGATGGAAAATAACATTATTCAGGAGAGTAAATCCCCATACTCCAGTCCCATTATTTTGGTAAAAAAGAAAAATGGCGACGATCGCATGTGCGTCGACTACCGCGAATTAAATTCGAACACTGTTCGCGATCATTACCCACTCCCGTTGATAGCAGACCAGATTGACCAACTGGCAGGTGGTCAATATTTCACAACACTCGATATGGCATCAGGCTTTCATCAAATTTTGATTAAGCCTGATTCGGTGGAGAAAACTGCCTTCGTTACACCAGACGGCTTATATGAGTATCTCACTATGCCATTCGGCCTTTGCAATGCACCTTCAGTCTACCAAAGGTGCATAAACAGAGCTCTAGGGCCGCTTCTCAATCAAGGCAGTGCCAACAATGAATATCAAGATAGCGTAGCTCAAGTGTACATTGATGATGTCATCAGCAAATGTCGCAATTATCCTAGTGGCCTCGCATCCCTAGAAAGAATACTAATAGCCCTACGTCAATCTGGATTCTCGATCAACATAGACAAATGTCTATTCTTTAAACGATCGATCGAGTATCTGGGTAACGTTGTAGAGCATGGACAGGTCCGTCCTAGTAACAAAAAGGTGGAAGCTTTAGTGAAGGCTCCCATCCCATCTACAGTGAAACAGGTACGTCAATTTAATGGTCTTGCTGGCTATTTCCGGCGCTTTATACCAGACTTCGCACGCACGATGGTACCTCTTTACAATCTGACGAAGCAGGGGGCTAAATGGCAGTGGACACCTGATCACGAAGAAGCACGTCAAAAGGTAATACACCACCTTACATCGCAACCTGTTCTCACCATATTTAGAGAAGGTAAACCCATTGAATTGTTTACCGACGCCAGCAGTCTTGGCTTTGGAGCTGTTCTTATTCAGATAATCAACGACCGGCAGCATGTCGTGGCGTATTTCAGCATGCGCACTACAGAAACTGAAAGTAGGTATCACTCCTACGAATTGGAGACTCTCGCTGTAGTGCGGGCTGTGAAACACTTCCGACATTTTCTTTATGGCCGAAAATTTAAAATTATCACAGACTGCAACGCGTTAAAGGCATCTAAACATAAACAAGATTTGTTACCTCGCATACATAGGTGGTGGTCATATCTCCAGAATTTTGATTTTGACATTGAATACAGGAAAGGCGAGCGAATGCAACACGCGGACTTCTTTAGTCGAAATCCCAAAACCCTTAATGTGAATGTCATGACCCAAAATCTGGAATGGCTCAATATAGAACAGCGACGCGACGCTCAGCTGAGGTCTATTATAGACTCTTTACATAATGGGACGAGTGTCGACGGATATCTCCTTGAAGGTAACATACTTAAACATGTAAGGCATGATCCAGTTCTAGGCTTACAGAAGTTAGCTGTTGTACGGAAATCCTTCCAGTGGAGCTTGATAAATACTTATCATGCTGCTCTCAAACATCCGGGTTGGGAGAAAACCCTCCACAAAATACGGGAGACCTATTTTTTTGATAGGATGAGCTCTACGGTTCGAGACTTTGTGAACAACTGCGTAGTGTGCAGAACATCCAAGCAGACATCCGGAGCCACTCAGGTACAGTTACATCCAATCCCAAAACCAGTAGCAGCGTTCGAGGTCATCCACATGGACATAACTGGGAAACTTGGCACTGCTGACGACCAGGAGTATGTCATTGTGACAATAGACGCATTTACCAAGTATGTATTACTACGTCATACAAACGATAAGAGTCAGCACAGTACTCTTGCTGCTTTGAAACAGGTTATTCATCTTTTCGGTACCCCGAAACAAATTATTGTGGATGGTGGACGCGAATTTCTACGTGATTTTGAAAGTTACTGCCGCGTTTATGGTATTGAAATACACGCTATAGCACCTGGCGTGAGTAGAGCAAATGGTCAAGTGGAGCGAGTCATGGCAACGCTTAAAAACGGTCTGATCATGATAAAGAATTACGAAACTCCACACTGGCATACTGCACTGGAAGGACTACAATTAGCCTTTAACTGCACTACACACAGGACTACGGGTATAGCTCCACTAACGCTTCTTACTCGACGTCAGAATTGTGTACCACCCGAGCTGCTTAACTTGGTCGATTTCGATAACACATCAATTGACGCTGAGGCGCTTCTTAGACATGTGCAGCAAAGGATGACCGAGGCGTCTATAAAAGATAAAGTAAGATTCGACAGAGGTAGGGCAAAAATTCAAAGTTTTCAGCGAGGTGATTTCGTTCTTATCAAAAACAACCCTAGAAACCAGACTTCTCTCGACTTAAAATTTAGTGTGCCTTATGAAGTTCACAGGGTACTGGACAATGACAGATACCTTGTGAGGAAGGTCATTGGACACCATGGGCGGCCTCGCAAAGTCGCACATGATCAACTGAGGCGCGCCCCACAACCAGGTGTGCCACCCCAGATAGCCGTGTCGCCACAAGATGATCAGCAAGCTGGACCTTCCGGCAACACCACTTCACAGCCGCTACAAGAAGTCAACTCCGGTGAGAACCTTTCATCTTATTTACCTCATTGACATTTATCGATCAGTCCACACTTGTTATGTTCAGAGCTGGTTATAACTGTTACAGACGTAACGCTCAAAAAAAAAAAAATAAAAAAAAATAAAAAAAAAAAACAAAAAAAAAAAGATAAAAAAAAAAAGACATGGCGCGTGGATGCGACCAAATACCTACCTAAATATTTACTATTGACGTGTGGAGCCGTTCAATAGTAAAAGCCCTATGCTAAAAGAAAAAAAAAAATGTCCCCTGTGTACCACGGCGTTCGAGACCGCCCAGAGCACAGCATCGGCCTATCCTATTATCCCTGAGAGCCTCTGTGTAAAACAGCATCGACCTATCACTAACCTATCCTCTCCTGTGACTATGATCACTATTATTATTATAATACTGTTGTCATGTGGAATGAGCAGTAACCAAATTGGGTCAATACTATAACAGAACTGTCGTCGTGTGGAGCGAGCAGTGTTGCTTAAGTACTATTTGTCACAAACAGATTTATCATCGTGTTTGCATTTGACTCTAGGATTTGCCTTAGCTTGAGGAAATCCCAAAAATAACTATTGCTTACTTAGGGTTTAGGATACTATTGTAGTATCTAGCCTCAAAACATACTATCCTATTTCAGGAACGCTTGC